>CABFVX010001307.1:134022-173847 GCA_902151425.1 Timema shepardi | reverse complement strand
AATCACCCTGCCATTACACATTAGCGTAAGTGCGTACAACCCGAACGGGTAGTAAGACGCGGTGCTAATAATAATAATAATAATAAAGTTTAGTTTGTTTAGTTACTAAAAAAATTTGTGCTCTTGCTCACAACACTCATTGATCTTTTTCAATCTCGTAGAATCTTCTTCACTAATAGATACACATTAATTTAAACAACGCAATGCAAAATAATTTAATTTTAACTATGTATAACTAAATTTTCTGACGACGACTTATATTAAAATCAGCGGTTTCAATATTTTAAATATATTTTACTAATGACGAATAAAACCAAGTGATGATATATACTCTAATAATTAATAAAAAATAAACGCCTGTGATAAATTAATTTTGGCAAGAAGAAACTTTTTTTTTGCGTTCAACATTTATTTGTAGTAAGCTACACGATAATGTGATCATATCATTATAGGTGTTGATATTATAAGTTAGAAAAGAAACATTTGCTTATCACATTACTTTAAGTAACCATTGATTTTTTAGATCGTTTTAATAATTACTAAAATGTTATATCCTGTTTAAAACGGACTAATACATAAACACATACTAACATACACTATATGGTTGTAGAAATATCAGTAGGTAGAACTTCTCTCTATGATTGTTCCATACCGGTACAAAGTTGAGTGGGTTAATTCTAGCCCTGTATGTGTCGTAGACCGTAGGGGCGTGTTCGCCACATCATACACATCATACATGTCATACAAAACATGTTGGCAGTGACGGAAATAAAACTATAAAGGTGAATTGGAACGGTGGAATTCATTGGGAGCGAGAAAGATTTTTTTATATATGTGTGTGTGTGTTGCTCATTACGTAAACACAAAAGAGAAACAGGTTTTATTTGGAAAAGGTAGATATAGAATTTATGGCATTGATATGTCATTTAAAAACACATTTTTACCTTAGATAGGTTTGTATTTAAATACTTTGGTAACATTATTTGTTTATTGTTACATTGGGCAGAATAATGGAATATCTTAGTGATTACATCCAAGAATGGCTAAAGAGATTCATATTTTGAGACGACATATGACAAATTATTATCTCTTTTGTTCCGTACTTGTTTTGTTTCGCCGCATCTCATTACTCATTAAAGTTAACTGCAAATATATTTATCAGTCAAGTGTTGAGGTAGGTAAAGTTTATTGAAAATTTGCGCTAGTATTGGTGTGGAGGGAGAGCGGAGAACCTCGGATAAAACACCTGAATACGCTCAACCGGGACTAGGACCCCCAACCTCTCCGTATTGGGTAATCCCATCCATTTTGTGGGTGATATTTTAGACCGTGTGGCCACTGTAGCGCGTAGTTCTTTAGTTGTTTCTTTGTATACATTTTATATTAAGTAATTAGTTTTATATTTAGTGTTATTATATAAAATAAGTAATGTTTTCCCATCACATTTTATCACTACTCCGGTACAGCCGTATATAACTACACTAATTGGCTAGGAAAGAGGAATGTTGCCCATTTTACGTGGAAGGAAAGTGGGGAACCAATATCAGTATCAGTCCAGGATTTAAACCCCAACCACTCCACTACCGTTTAACTAGACTCGGTGAGACAGACACTTAGTCAGTGCGGAGGGTATTTTAGGGATCTTAAACTAAATATATACATGATGGTCCGACGTGCATACGTTTGGGTGCTCACTAGCATTATGACCCTACTATATCATAATAAATATATGCCAAAAAAACCAAACAAATAAAACATTTTATCAAGTACCTTATATTTTTAATTTAAATTGGTCGGTGAATGTATAAAAGCTAATATGACAGAGTTATCGGGGCTTTAAAAAAAGTAATTAAAGTAAGTAAATAAAATTTAAACAAAATGTCCTGCGTTGTAAGCTTATTACAAAAAAAAACTGTTCACTTAAGTTGGACTATACTACAATCCATGTGATTTAAAACACAGGAAAATTGTTTTAGACGATTTTTTGCCGAAGTACGATGATTATTTTTATTATAGTTCCTGTACTGGTACTACATACGTATATGCCTAATTGTAAACAGCGAATTTTCTCTACCCAGGGGCTTATAGTTTATTTACACGTTTAAAATCACGAAGCCGGGAATGAGGTGGTTTATATCAAATAATTGAGACATTGTAGCGAAACGCTTTGTTTGTATTCTCTGCGCTACAAACTGTGTGTCACAAACTTCCACATTTTCAATATTCAGTTATATACGATCGAATATAATTAGAATGTAACTATTCTATTTATGTTATTGCTAAATAATGATCACTCCTTTGAGTAGAACGCTGACTTAAACATCGACAATGTCATTAATTCCCGGTTCTCCGGCTACCCCCTTACCAAGTTAACTTGTTTCTAAAATCCATAGATTGTTGTATAATAGATTAAACCCTTGGAAATGATGACGCGAGAGGAGAGGGTTTGTGTGCGGAAACAGGCCGAACTTCATGAATAATACCGATGATTCTGCGCACGCTTTTATAACTCAATTGAATGTTCTTGTGGTTTGCGAATGCAAACACACCTTGCCTCTAGGGTCTGTGAAGGGAGGGTTTTAGTCCGGTTGGTAAGGTGGAGGAATAGAGTTTATGGGGTAGCTTGCGTTGTAACAATACATACACATACACAAAAGGGGTGGATGTGCTTTTCCTAACCTTTTAAGGGTACGTAAATTTCTGTGTTCGGGTACCGCAGATTACACGGAATTCCTTGTGTTTTAACGGTGTTGAGGCAGTGTAATTTAGGCGGACCTCTTAAATGTTTACTTAGATTTATAATAGTTTATCCTAGTTACTAACAAAATGTGTTTCACCCTCTTCAGTAGCCGAATGGTCAAAGGCGTCACTCTCGTGTTAGCCTGGTGAGGGGGAGATCGAGGTTCTAATTCCGGGTGCGTCCACCGAGGGGCGTGCGGGGGTGGGGGGGAGGTGGGGTTCCTAAATAGCTTCCCACGCTCCTTCCACGCAAATATAGGTAAATTTCCTCTAAAATACTTCCTTCGTCATGCCTACCCCATTAGAGTAATTATTATATATGCGTACAGCCTGAATCGGTTTTAAGATGCGTTGATTTAATAAGTGGTTCCTCACTTTTCCTCAACGCAAAATGTGTGTACACAACCCACAAGCTTTTCTTTCACTATCTTTACCTCAGGGGAGATATTTGGTTAGTCCAGATGAGTAGTAACACATGCATCGCTTTGAAAAAAAAAGCTATTTGGAACTACTTCGTTGATCAATTTGAGAAACATACTGCTTATTTTTGGTTCCGGTTCCTACCACTCGTACAGACATGTAATCACACTAATTAGTTGGGGATAATAAATGTGGAATTTGAGGCTATATACCAGCATTTGTTCGGAAGTAGGGTGGTAAACCATTTTGTAAAGCAGACTTCTGTACTGAGGGTCCAGGGTTCAATCGTTGGTCTTGGCACAGATTTATCTGATTGCCAAACCCTTCTTTCACCTCTGACAAGACGTGTATTAATCACAACTTGTGAATGTGTAAAATGCCAGGCCTCCGCCGTGGTTCGGATCCCACTGTTAAACGGTAGGTCCTCCATTTCATCTCACAACCACCCTACCATTACACATTAGCGTAAGTGCGTATAACCCGAACGGGTAGTAAGACGCGTGCTAATAATAATAATAATAATAATACTTATTTTGTAAAGATCGCTCTCAATATATCTAGCCGGGATTTTAACTCCGACTTCACCGTCACCGGAAAACCAGATCATATATTCATAAATTTGAAAAATGAAACCGCGATTTGGGAATTAAACTAGGTAATCTTGGATAAGTGTGCTGATTCTCGACCACTGAGTTATCAAGGAATCGTCCCGTGCCCAGGTTTATTCTTCACTCGTAGTATGTGATGAACTTGTGGAACCTCTAAGCAAAACTTCAAATTTCCAGTCCCAGGTGTTGAGGAAATACGGTGAGTGAGTAGGTAGGTTTTGCGCATATATATATATATGTAGTACACGAATGCTTGAACAGCTTTGCTCTCCCGACACTGTACGCCAAAAATTTTAACACAATTTAATGGTATTATCGTAGCTTGCCGGATGTATGTGTATAAATATGTTGTATTACTTTTGGTTCAAACAAACTATATGTGCCGTTTTGGCTATGAGTTTCCCAACACTCTGTATACATATCATATATATATATATATATATATATGTATACATATCATATATATATACATATTATATATATATATATATATATATGGTATGTATACAGAGTGTTGGGAAACTCATAGCCAAAACCATACATACTATATATATGGTATGTATACAGAGTGTTGGGAAACTCATAGCCAAAACGGCACATATAGTTTGTTTGAACCAAAAGTAATACAACATATCTATACACATACATCCGGCAAGCTACGATAATACCATTAAACCGTGTTAAAATTTTTGGCGTACAGTGTCGGGAGAGCAAAGCTGTTCAAGCATGCGTGTACAACAGGGTGAATAGGAGTTAGGCGCGTGGAATTTCACACCTAGACATCTTGGAGCATGGCAGCAGAACATAACACAATTAATAGTAACCAACACACCATTCCATCTAGAGAGGCGGATACGTTCCGAGGTTCATAATTAACGGTCCTACATCGCAGAAAGTGCATGCCATTATTACATTTGCAATGCCTATGCAACTTGTTGTACACGCATGTTTGAACAACTTTGCTCCCCCGGCGCTGTACGCTGAAACTTTGAACACGATTTAATGGTATTAGCATGGTTTTCCGAATCTAAGTGTAAGGATATTTTGTATTACTTTTGGTTCAAACAAACTAAATCTGCAGTTTGGCTTATGAGTTTTCAAACATTCTGTATATGTGTACAAATTGTGATTAAACTTACGAACTAAGCGATTACATACTCAGTTGAACACGAAGACCTAAAATGAGAAAGGCCTATTACTTGGTGTATGTGCTTTGTGTTTAGTCTACACTTTATGCCACATGCGTGGCCACTCCTAATTTTAGTTTATATCAACTGTATAGAGAATGGAGAGGTGTGCTACGACCATGTAACCAGAATACATTTTGATGTGGAATGGTAACAGACATAGAACGCAATCAACGTGATAATTTAAAGAACTTCAAAGGGCTACAATTCTCTAAAGGCTTCAATTTATACTTTTTAGTGTACGAACTAATAATAACTTCATAGGAATGGTAATTAACAATAGTAGGTCTAATAATATCAAAGAGAGCCGTGTTTGTTTTAGATATTTAAAATGATTTATATATTAACTAGTGGAACCAACGCGAAAAATCATTAAAAGACGGCTTTCTTGCTTATCAAAGTCAAAAGGTTTGTAGTAAATCCCAGCGACAGTTACGACACTTTGTAACTTTTGTGCACAATTATAGATTTTTTTAAGACAGCTCAGCCACTTTTTTTTTATAACATAGAGAACCCTGCCTTAATACCGATTCAACCATTGTAAGCTATATATATTTATATATTGAGGCTTCGCTGATGAAAATGTATTAACTTTGATAAGATAATTCTCAAAGTAAATCCATTAATTCAGAGGGGGGGGGGGTGGGATGTTGAATTCTGTAAATTTATTTCGAAATAAGTTTTATCTTGAGATTCCAGCTTATCGTTTGAATATTTTTGAAGTGTTTGGATATATCCTCGATGGATAAGCTTTCGTAATAAAAAAACACATAAAAGTTGATTTGGTAGAAATTTGGGAATCATTGTTGATAATAATCGCTTCAGTTTCTAAATAATCATATTTAATCTAAAGATAGATGGTGTAATTTGATTTGTCGAATAACTTAAATAGACGTATATAATTTTCGTATTAAAAAAATGAAATAATGGAGAATCAAAAATTTAAGCTCAGGATGGTCAGCTGTATTCTGCTATTAGACATCGCTAGCGTACGTAGTACAGTCATACTTGCGTGGGAAGCGGATGGGAAAACCAGGGAAAACAACCCTTGTGTTCCCGACCTGTAATTGACATTCAACCTCCTCATCAAAGATGACCTTGTTCATTAGTTCAAGGCTAGTGTATAGCCGGTCCCACACTATTCGTGAAAGCTGACGAATGTTTCGGCCTAATATTCGTCCACATTCGTGAGACTCTTATTCTCTCATAAAACCTACATGAATATTCGCCTACTATGGACATCACACATTTCTCGCGAACGTCTACAAGGAATATCCGAACAAATTATTCACTTTGGCGTTAGTTGTCAGCCATTGCACAAGAGATCGCGCAAGTGATGACATCACTTCTGTTGATTGTTATTGCAGTTTAGTAAGCACAGAAAACATAGAAAAAAGTATGTGGTGAATGGTAGCTCTCAATAAGAGTGGAACATGGTAAGGATCAAAGCATAGCTATTTGGTGTTACCAAAATAATTACCAGCTTATTAAATAAAACTATTATTTAATGTTGCATTAAATGATAATTGATACACAACATAATATATTGTACGACAATTCTACAATAGACACATTGATATAATAGAACTAGTTCAGTGCCCAGAATGTAGGCAACCAGACGACACGTACGACTGAAGTGTAGTGTGGGGGCTTTTCGAATGTTCGCCGAGACTCCACTGGCGAATATTCGCTTCCTTTGATTCGTGTCAAAGAGACCGCTTCTGAGCTGAAACTCCTCTAATGCCGAATATTCGATTGAACTTTCGCCGTTCGCCATTCGTGTACCTCCCACATTACTCACTACAGTCACCCGAACATTCGTTAGCACTCGCGAATAGTGTGGGACCGGCTTAACACTCTAGACGCCCGGTATGGCTACTTTGAAAATATACTCATTAGAATATGATCAAATCTAGGTTCTCACCTTGTTTATTAAACATAGATTAATTTTCTTTCATTTAGCAGGGTTTTATGACCGACGATAATCTACTTTGACCCATGAGTCAAACCGAACTTTAGCGGGCAAACGCTATTTTGCATTCATCGTCGTTCTGACGCAGTTTCTCTTCCCCCACCCCACCACCCTCCATGATGTATTGTTATTTCGCCGGCACTCCATTCACACTAGACCTATGTATATTCGCAGTAGAGAAACAACACCTCAAATTTACTAGCATTGTGGAATGTTGAGCTACACTAGGAGGGTACTTTAGTGACCCTTTTAAGAATATCCAAAAATAAAACGGGACACATTTTGAAACACAAAAATAGAACTGTTAACACACACTAATTAACTTTTAAGTTCGTTCTATAATAGGGTATAAATAATTGTTCAAATAAAATACTCACGAAAAAATTTAGTTTTATAATAGATAACCAACTAACAAATCAAAAAAGTATATGCTATTGATAACTCATAATCAATTTTAACTCATTTTAATAAATTAATTTTCCACCCCATCAACTTATTTATTTTGACTAATCTACCAAAATATGTTTATATCTATCAAATTTCTATTGCATATAACAATTTAAATGTGTGCCTTATATTAATAATGGATACATTGATGGATGGATAAATTCCAAACCAATTGGCAATACTTGGAATATTCCCGAGTTCTTTCCCACTATTTACAATCAACTCCTTGTCACTTAGGTCAGGTTTATCCGTAAAAACCTATATTTACTTTCCATTCCTTGCGATCAACTTAATATTCCAGGCAAATTAGAAAAAAGAATGGAAAAAATTCTAACAGAGATAAAAATTGGTAGATATCACCAGTATGGTATTTAAAACAACATACTAAGAGTCCCCGACAATGCGAGTTTTGCTCCGGCCGCCATATTGGAAAATGGCGGATGAACGGTGACGTTTGATCATAACTGCTGCGGCAATTTTTCTCATTATTTTTTAAATCAAATTTACTTGGTCTTGATGGAATTTTTACACTTTTATTTCGTGACTTGTAACGAATAAGCTCAAACATATGTACACACAGATAAAAATGGTATATACTTTGAGATAAATAAACATATATCACAATCGAGAGAAAGAAAACTAATATGACAATTGAGATAAATAAAACATAATACATACTGTGAACAATACTGACATATGGTCATATATTTTTTTAAATGGTTATTATCTTCTTCTTCTGAATCAAGTTCCTATGAATAACATTCGTTGCCATGTGTGAGACAATTTTTTTAGCAATATTATTATTCTCAGCATGGAGATGTGCATCTTCCTCCTCTTCATCTGTGTTTTTACTTTCTATTTCATTGTATATTTCATAGTTAGAACACTCGTCACCACAACATACACCACAAAGTTGAGAACATTCCAGCCCGCCGACAACCACATGCCTTTCCACATTCCTTCTTGCAATTTCACGATACCAGTCTCAGTAAAGATGCGGGAGCTGGGGCCAAATCAGATGTCGTAGGCATCAAGAAACCGTTTTGCATCTTCCAACCCCATTCAGTTGGATTCAGTTTTATTCCATACCATAACTGAACTTGGTGATAAACTCTCATTGAGTGCTGTTTCGCTGCTGCACTAGTTGGAGGTAAAGCAGCCAAATGTATTGGACAGCTAACTACAGTTCTAGTGAATTTATAATGTCGTAATAAATCCAAAGACTTGATGCTGGTTGGTGAGCCATACACACACAGCAGAGACTGTTATCCTGCTGCTGTTACTGCACTAACTGTTTGATCTTGTTTATTGAATATCTGAACTATCTTCATTAACAATTCATTATTATTTAGCATTGTAAATGCCTTCTTCTTTCCTTGTCTATATAAAGCAGAGGTTGTGTCGCAACCTGTCACTGCATGGAAGAACAATATACAACTACACATTTCTGCTCCAAGTTTTTGCTGGAGTTGTTGTGAGCTATACAACTTCTTTGGAATATTACCTCGTCCAGGTTTCACAAAGTATATATTTACATTCTTATCAGCAAGTACAATTAACAGCAAAAGTAAATCATTATCGTCTCCAACCACTACAACGTTTGAATCAGTGTAAGGTAGATCTACGGCAGTGGTGATGATCAATCTGTCTGCATCTGCCAAGGCTCGCTTTGCTTTACCTGAATTCCCACACTCTCCAGATAATGTGATAGACTCAATGAATCTTGCTTTACTACTACTGTTGGCTAAGAACTTTTCTTGAGTTGTGCTCGTTATCATTTCTCCCGAAAATTTAATATCTGCAAAATATAGTTTCCTTGAACGACGATTTCTCTCTTCTGATTTAGTACATATTGGGGAGTTGTACCCATTGAAGACAACAACAGTGTTAGCACCATAATGATTTAAGGTGTATGATGCGTAGGTTGCATACAAGTCATTATAAATTGTTTGACGGGGCCAAATAACTCGATGCAGTATATGACTACCATTGAGAACATATGTGAATGTTTCCTCCGAAAGTGTAATTTTACATGGAACAAGTTTTTCCAGAACTCCATGTTAAAACTGATTTTTTACATTTCCGCATCACAGTGGAATCATCAAATAAGGAAAGTGGTTGTGGCGCTAACTCATACTGAAAACATGTTGATAGATCTTGTATGTGTCTACTGCGCATATAATGTGACTAAACAAGTGCATCGTGTTCACAGGTGTGATTTCATTATTCACCCTAATACTACAGATAACAGCAGACAAAGGTTTTACTCTGTTGGTACGTTTTAACTTTACATCTGCAAAATTGCTGTTTTTCTTTGATTTCATGGCATCTGTTCCAAGATCAATTGCTATGTCACAATTTATTTTTTCGTCACCAACAATACCAGTAACAATAGACACAAGTCCGCCTGTTTCTCTAAAAGGTGGATGTTCTTTAAACCATGCCACAAGCTTCTTAACATCCTTATCACCTCTTGCCTGGCGTGATGGCCTTAGTTCAACGTGTTGCTCTTCACAGACATAAAATTTTCCGCAAAATTCTTCAATTGCGTGTGATACGCTGCTGGCATTCCTTGAACCCATTTCGTCAGCACACTATCGCTCACTCCACGACCATGTGTGAGGCCACCTGATGTTTTCATAGTACGCATAAGGACCTGTTCAATGGCCAAGTCAGTCCATACCCCCGACCAAAACTTGTTTGACCGCCTGACAGTGAAAAATCCTTTGGCTGTCAACTTTTCGTACTCTTCTGGGGACATCATTGTGTGTAAGTTGAGCATCTGCTGTAAGTAGAAATGTGCTGACAGTGCATATGCAAGGTGACCGGCAGCATGGAAGTGTGGTAGCATTTCCTTCACATACTCTATATGTAACTCCCACTTACCTGATCTTTCGGCTCGAATAAAATGACGAATCAACTTAACTTGTATGAAATACTGAACCCACAGCTTATAAGTACGACTGGTTTCCGCATTAGAGTTCATGAGTACATTAAATTTCTCAGAAAATGTATTAACAGTTTCATTGCTCTTTATATCAACAGTAGATGCATTTGAAGTCATAAGTAACTGGTGAAGTTTGAGTATGTCTTGATTGTACTTATCAATGAAATTCTAGTTTTCAAAGAGAACACGTTATAATGCTAACTGTGTGATAAAGTGTGCTCGTAATGATCGTGCGTATGCATGTCCAGAAATAATCTTTTCAACAGAATTCGAAGCATATATTACTGACCAACTTCTTCCAATCCGCTTCCCCTCATCATATATCATATCGCTCCCATGTACGAAATTAGCATGTGGAATCTACCTAGACGAAGGAAAACTGATGACAGATCTCCGTTATCTAGAGTAGCCGTAACAATTTCAGAGGCTTTCAGATATAGATGTTGGTCGAAAGTAACAATACATGCATATTGACAATGTTTCATGCATTCTTCAACTGCGAACATAAGAGATGAGTATAATGGTGAAATGGTTGGTTAAATTACAAAAAATTATCTTATTTAAGTTATTGGAAATTTTATTTTCTTTAATTTATGTCTGAACACATTTTCGGCTCAGCCTTCGCCATTTTCAGTTAATAAAGCAATTATGATCAAACGTCACCGTTCATCCGCCATTTTCCAATATGGCGGCTGGAGCACAACTCGGATTGTCTGGGACTTTTAGTATGTTGTTTGAAATACCATACTGGTGATATCCTCCAATTTTTATCTCTGTTGGAATTTTTTCCATTCTTTTATGAAATTTTGCGTAATTTTACTGGACTATAATAAGATCACACAATACACACGTCACTTGACGCTGTACAATGTACACCACCTCATGGTGCATTATTGCACCAATCCCTGGTGTAATAAATAGACTGCAAGTGCGTCTCCCACCTTAGAACACCCATTTGGTACAGAATCTCACAAGCAATGTACACTGAAGTACTTATATTACTAGTACAACAATGTATTTGCGCCTGGCAGAGTACGAATATATTCTATCCTCACACCCGTAGCGTGCCATTACGCTCCTTACAACAAGAGCTAAATTAAACTGAAATATGACTTGATGCCAGTTTCACATTCGCCTCAAGTGTGTTGATATACTAACTGCAGGACGAAACCTACCTAGAGCAGAATGGAATGGGTCAGTGGCGAAACTATCGTAGCCCCATGGCTTGGCTTCTTTGGTGCTGTACTGACAGCTCACAACTGACTTATGACAGTCAACATTTAGGTATATACCTAAATTTTGACCGTCAGAAGTGACAGCTGCTAAACACGTCTTTGCAGATCATATAGATAGGCGTCGGAATACATAATTTTGTCTAATAACTTTTCAAAGCTTTCAGTCAGTACCAAAGAAGCCACGGGGCTACTGTAGTCTCCTCCGTTCGTGTTTAGGTAGGTGTCGTCCTGTATTTAGTATAGCGCCACACTTGAGGCGTACTAAGTTTTGACTATGAAACTGATCCTTATACTGACTTTTAATAATGTTGAAGTGTTTGTCTTGCACTAGTATTAAAAAAAAAAAGGCATTCTTCCCTTTCTCGACAGTTAAATTTACTGAATGATTCACTTTATGGAGTTTCATTCACTCGTAAATAGAGACTCTTTTTTTTTTCAACAACCAAAAAGTTAAAAATCTTTCAAATGGAGAATAAACAGCCTTAACTCAATTAATTATTTAAATTAACACTTTTTTTTTATCACCGTGCCTTACTGTCTGTTCAGGCTATACCGAACATGATAATTACTCTAATGGGGTAGGAATGAGGAAGGAAGCAATTATAGGTAACCTCGGTCTAGGGGTAAGATGTCAGACTTCTGTGCTTGAGGTCTGGGGTTCAATCCTCGGTTCCGTCAAAGGTTTATCTGATCGCCAAACCTTTTATTCACCTCTGACGAGACGTGTATTAATCACAACTTGTGAATGTGTGGAATGCCTGACCTCCACCGTGGTTCGGATCCCACGTTAAACTGTAGGTCCTCCATTTCATCTCACAATCACCCTACCATTTCACACTATCGTAAGTGCGTACAACCCGAACGGGTAGTAAGACGCGGTGCTATTATAATAATAATAATAATATAAATAATCTACTAGAATTTGTGTGAAATGAGAGTGGGAAACCGCTTAGGAAAAAAAACTCAGTAGACCAGACTGGGATTCGAACCTCGATCTCCCCATTATCAACAGAGCAGTCTTAGCATGATAGTGACGCCTTCAACCGTTCGACCACTGAAGCGGGCTAAGACTTAAATTATCTCTAGAAAATATTTAAAATGCAATTTTTGACACGTTTTATAATATAATTGATAATAGCAAAAACTGTTTTGAACGCTACAATGTTAATAAAGAGCGTTCTTTCAAATGGGACTTTGCGAAATTTCTGGTTCAGATTTGTACAAAGTCAACGCTAACGGTGAATATCTATTATTATCTCATCTTATTCTAAGAGGAGTTCCAATCTCATTACCCTAAAGAAAGTAGTAATTTGTTCACGAAGTTTGTCGGCTTGAATGGAAGCCGTGTTTGTTACTACAGACTAAACACACACTCTCATTATGGAACTAATATAAAATAGTGTGTTTGATTCCTCAAAGATTGAAGATGCATAGAAAGGGAATCGGCAAGGAGACTGTCTTTAACAACTTATCAATAATTAGAGAGAAACAACAAATTATCATCATCTATTGATAAGCGTGAGAATATCTTCATTACAAGCATTCAAATCCTCCCCTTTTTTCCATCAACGCTATTTGGAGATTTTAAGAAACACTGTTGATGAACACACTGTGAATAAGGTAGTTTGGTTTTCTATAGACCGAGAAGCTCTAAGTACTCAAGGTGTATTTTCATTAATTATTTTACACTCTCCCTCCACTTGAATGCGGGCACATTTTATCTAAAATTTTGCATCCCATTCCCACCACATCAATGTAAATTAAATGTGGTTAACATAGATGTGTAATAAGAAAGTGAAAAAGTGAAAAAAAAGTTTAAAGTCAAGGATATACGAGTAATCGGCTTAAGGCCCTTGGCCTTGTCGAGTGAAAGTATTAAACCTATTTTGTGGGATTGTGGGTTGTAGGGTGAAAGGCGTGGCGTGGCTTCACAACCGACCAAAGTTTCCTTCCGCGTCAACAAGAACAGATGTATCACTGTAACCGTAGATGGCGCTAATTACCGGACTGGTCTAGCGTAAAAATCATACGTTTGGAAATATCAGTTTGCTCGAGAACGAGTGAAATTTTTATAGTAATATTTTCAACACCCCTTCTAAGATAATGTATTGATGTTTATTAATTGTTAAATTTTCTTATTTTTTTGTTATGAAGCCGGCAGTCTTCTATTGAAAAATGTAAATTTTATCGTTATTCGATCACTATTAAAACTACTGAGGAGGTGTGTATATTAAAAGTATAACATACTTAACATGCTTCTATTCTTGAACAAACCATTTGCGAAAAGAAAATTGCAAAACAATAAAAATTCTTGAAGGTAACCATTTGTTCCCATGGCTCTACATTTCCACGCCAAATGAAAAAGGCCAATCGCCTTAATCTAAAGCAGGGGTTCTTAAACTGGGGTCCAAGGATCCTAGAGAGATTATAGATGGGTTTCAGGAGGAGGTCTGTGAATCGGGTGTAAAAAATAACACACAATAACAGTAGTTGCCTTTTGATTACATATTATATAGAAGTTTGCCGTTGATATGAGTCACAAATAAACCTACCTACCCGCCCGCTTATAATTGACTTTTAATTTTGAAGAGAATTAAAGTTCACTCTTTAGTTCCCCTTTTTTATTAATTTCACTTTAATAAATTGCATGCAACATTTTGTGTGAGTATATTTACGTGTATTTTTATGGGAAGGTAGCCCAGATTGTCAGATTCTTAAATATATTCATGACCCCAAACAGATTAATACCGCTGATATAAATTTTAAAGGGTAAGGATTAACTCATTATTCCCGTCCATGGCAACCATGTTAAATGCAGGCATCTTTTACACCGGTTGTATGAGCCATGCAACATTTATTATTATTATCAGCACGTCTTACTACCCGTTCGGGCTATACGCACTTACGCTAATGTGTAATGGTAGGGTGATGGTGATATGAAATAAAGGACCTACAGTTTAACGTGGAATCCGAACCAGGGTGGAGGCCTGGCATTCCACACATTCACAAGTTGTGATTAACACACGTCTTGTCAGAGATGAAGGAAGGGTTTGGCAATCAGATAAATCTTTTCCGAGGCCCAGGATTGAACCCCGGACCCCCAGTACAGAAGTCTGACAGCTTACCCCTAGACCGCCAGGTCACCAACCAAACAAAGTAATCAGACTATAAGGTTAACCCTCGTAAACACGATACACCTTTAACACGGTTTTTGGCGTATAGTCCTACCGAGTAGTAACCTGAAACATGGTGCTAGAAACCTTTTATAAAAAAAACACGGTATTGCTGCAAAATAAACAAAATTCTGCTGTAAGAATCTTTTAAGAGACCGTCTTCTCTCCACGGATATCACGAGGTAGGGTTAGTCAAGTTGTGCTAGTCAAGTCTTAATATGAAGGGCCCTTATGTAACATCTGGAAATTTACTACGCCTACTTTCCTGTGTTCATACGTTATACCATGTGGTTTGCAGCTCCGACCATTTTTATAAATTATAATCAATATCTATAAATAAAGACAAAAAATAAAATGTCACCAATTTTGGCAGATTTTCCCCCCCTAAAAGGTCATTCCTAGGAATATTGGACTATCTTAATCACGTAAATATTCTGGAAAAAGTGTTTTAGTTACTAATACTGAAATGAAAGAGCGAAAGCGTTATAGATTATTTTGACTTCTGAAACGCATTTTCTAAGTTGTTTCTTTAATTTGTCCTATCACCCGCCTCGGTGGCGTAGTTGGCTAACGCGTTAGTCGTGTTGAGCTGCTCGACTTCTGAGGACGGGGAGATCGAGGTTCGAATCTAGGTCGGGTGAACTGGGGGTGGTTTTTCCTAAATTGTTTTCCACTCTCCCTCCACGCAAATGCGGGTTCACTTCCTCTAATTCAACCTTCCCAATTCCTAATCCATTAGAGTAATTAGTACTTAAAGCGTATAACCCGAACGGGTAGTAAGACACGGTGCTAAATATTAATAAATATAATTTGTCCTATCATTGGTCCCTTCTATCAGCAATGACTTCATAGATGCAGAGACTGCGATGCATACCACTTTGTCTCAACAAACTGATGACTCCACTGCCCTAAACGAATGAAGGGGTTCTTTGTTGTGGCCAAGTGGTTAATTTATACAACACAGTTTTGAATTGCTTCCAAAATGGTTAAGTCTAGCACGTAGGCGCCATCCCAATTTCTTATTAAAAACCCGCAGGCACAAAGGCATAGATAGTAAATCACAGGAAATGAAACTCATGATAATTAAATCTCGTTAAAGCAGGATATTCTATATGTTTAATAAGAAAAGGGTGACCTGACTGTGTAGGGGTAAGGTGTCCGACTTCTGTGCTGTAAATCCGGGGTTCAATCCTCGGTCTAATCACAGATTTATCCGATTGCCAAACCCTTACTTCACCTCTGATCAAGACGTGTATTAATCACAACTTGTGAATGTGAGGAATGCCAGGCCTCCACCGTGGTTCGGGTCCCACGTTAAACTGTAGGTCCTTTATTTCATATCACCATCACCCTACCATTACACATTAATAATAATAATAATAATAATAATAATAATACCTAGTTTGAAAGTGCGTGTGATCCTTTTACAAACTAAAAACACTCAATCGCCTAAACGCATTTTGTTCTCGTCGAAGAACATGTGCGTATTTGTCTAAGCAGTTTTTTTTAAAACCTTTTTTAATAGCTTTGTGCTTCTGTTATAAAATTGGTTCAATTACTTTATAATCTGAAAAATCGTGCAAATCCTAACAATACATGTGTACCTTTCCATGGTCAAGCCGCCGTTAATATCAAATAAGTAGTAAGTTATTTTAGTAATTTCCTTTTTTTTTTTTTGTAAAAAATTAGCGCCGTCCAGAAGTTTCGAAGATTAGAAAGTTAACAAGAGAGTTCTAGGCGACGCGATGGTCTGGTAACGTCGTAAGAAGGGCTAAATGTTTACGACATGTCATTACACTAGAAAAGGGTGGTAGATCAGGGAGATAAAGAAGTGGGGGAAGAAGGAAGATTCCCCATAATGCCACACGCCGCGGTGTCTTGGAAGACATGATCCCATCACACGCGGTTTCGGGATCCAGATCTCACTTGGACCATCTTACGCGTTAAAGTTTGGGGTGCGTCTGCTCTTTGCTCTATCATCCTTTCTCACCACTACCGCCTTTTAGATTAGCGGACTGGGTTAGTGAGAGAGAAAGAAGGAAAATAGGTCAAACGAAAAAGAAACCAAACACTAAAAGATAGAGAAGTAATCTCGGTGGAGCATACACAGAATGCGATATATATTTTGGTTGTTCCACGCTTCTTGGAAATATTTTATTTTCATTTGATTTTATAAGTTAAAGAATAGTTAAAAAAAAGGTTTAATACTATGGGCCATAAAATCTCCCATTGAAGTTTGTGTCTTTTCTAGTACTGTAACAGGTTAGTTTGTAAGTCGTGCTCTGGTACAGGCAGTATCTTCAGAAAATTAAAGCTAAATGTCATTAAAAAATCCCTAAATGTCGTTTTATAAACTTTTACTTATTCTGAGTAAAATACTGGTTCTACTCTTAACATTCTACCTCATCCTTACTCCATTATATCACTGATTTGAATTTTAAATTAACGTCAGCTACTGAACACGGCTTCAGTTCTAAGACACTGTAATGAATATAATTATAAAGGAACTGAACTTACCACCTACAAATCGCCCTACTAATAACGGTCGGGTATGTGAACTGATGTCTTCCTGGAAAGTTAAAGCATAGCTGTTGTCTTGAACTTACCCAAAGTCTACCATTCCCTGGTGCCCCAAGGGGTACCTAAGCATCTCTCAAGGGAAAATTGGCAACATAACGAAGAGGACCATACGGGGTGGAGAACCAAACATAACGGGGAATTTTCGAGGTGATTAAGGGAAATTTTCTCCTTTAATTTCCCGACACTAATTATCATTTGGGGAAATTTCATCGTGGGGGTACATTAGACTTTGTCATGACTACTTACTGCTTGTGTTGTTCCGTTCTATCATGGATTACTACTACTACTACTACTACTACTACTACTACTACTACTACTACTACTACTACTATAAATAATAATAATAACAACGATAAAATTATTCCAATATACGGTATAAACACAAATCTAATATCAAACATATCACATAAAATCAATTCCCTTTGTATAGAAGCACACAATAGATATATCATTACATTTATTAAGTTTTTAATGTGAATGTAACAAACCCGTCTCCATTGGGTAAAATCTGGCAACAGCGTTCTCCATAAGGCATTCATTTCAATATAAGGAGGTACATGTAGTTCGGAGTAAGAGCCAATAGCAAAAGACTCCATGGCGTAATCCCACGATTGAACCATACCAAAAGTGTGGGAGCCGTCTGTTGGCGAAGATAGGTTATATCCCCGGGGAATGGAACTATCATGTGGTCAGCACAATGAAACCTGCGGGTGTTAATCTCAGTTTTCTAGGCCGAGGCTGAGCTTACCCAGTATCAGGACCCACTGCTTCACAGGAAATCTGGAAGCACTGAGAATTTAATCCTGGAGCACTGGTTAATAGCTTATATTCTGTGTTAAGTGCTTGAAAAAGAAGTTAGATAAACAAACTAGATTCACAGAAACTGCAAGTGGAATATAGGTAATACAACTTATTTTTGTATTTACAGGGTGATATAAATGACGTGTTTGGGCTGTACTAATTTGTACCCAAGTTGGAAAGATTAGCCAGTACTAATATATTTTGTCTAGGTAACGGCCGAACTTACTAATATTACATTTTTTTTTTGTAGAAACTCTTTCCATGTCCCGATTATATGAGGTGTTGATGATAGTGAATATGATGGGCTGAAGACAATGGAGATCTTAACCTAACTTAAACTTAATTAACCAAACAACCCTAGTGATCATGGGAATTATTCCCCTTTCGAGAAAAATCCTCTGGTACAATCCAGGAATCGAACCCTTGACTTTTACGTCAGCAGCCAGGGGCTTTAACCAGTCTACCACGAAGAGGGTTTGGAAATTTCGGATCTTGTGGTACTCATTAAATTGAGTAAAAATATATTTGTAATTACATAGGTCTGCCACCCCACTCATACGGATAAAGGCAGTTTTTTCTTTTGGTAAAAAAAGGATAAAAAATAAAATGTTATTTGGGTTTTTATGCTGGGCTCTGGGGTCGGTACACCAAACTTTCGAATCCTATAGTTTTCTACTGTCTGACTCTGTTAAAAAATAGTTAAAGTAAATTATTTGCTAATACAAATTTACTCAAGTAAAATGCTCCATGCTTCATGGAAAACTTCTTTGACATTGCAACATACATCCACTAGTTTCCAACGTGTGGCGGAATTTTTATTCCAGCCATATATTTTCCACTACCTGCTTACTAGGCCTGTCATAGCTTATATTATAATCACACTTAAGACTAGTATAGGACAACTTCCAATCCCCGGCCGTTAATTTATCGAAGTGAATTCACATTTCACCAATGATACACTTTTCGGCCATGTTGGGAATCGAACCCGGGACCCTGATGTCAGTAAGTGGGTACGCTAACGAATGGGCTAAGGTGCTTCTTTGATAATGTAAATTTATATTTAAATAAATTTGTCAACCGAAACTACAAATATTGGTCCTTTATAATTTTAAAAAATGTATAAAATATTGTCATAATATTTTAAGGTTTTTTTTTTGAAGCAGGAATTGATGTCGGTTCATTTTTAACAACTCCCGACTCAATAGCCCTGTTTATATGGCAAAAATATATTACCTTCTCACTAAATTAGATGTGCTAAATGTTGTCCTTCCATTTCCACACACATTTCTCATATTCTAATCGGAATTTTGCGTTGTGGTCGCATTTGTAGGTCAGGTAAATAATTTATTGAAGACGAATACGCTAAACTCGTATCCCTATACAAGAAAGTCCACAGGATTAAGGTTAGTATGTAGGGAACGCGAGCTAAGATCAGTGTTTTTGAAGTTTTTATAAAAAATTGTCGGTCAAAATATATAAAATATTACAATACAAACACACAAAGTTTAATAGTCTTTAAATGATGATATCAACATTTGTTGTATATCCAACATGAGTATAGCAGCATTAGATGCCAAATTTTTTAAATGAAGAGAAAAAGTTGTAATTAAATTCCACAACACCCTTGACAGATATTCAAGAAATTTTGAGGTCACTATTTGAATAAATATATCTCTACGTTTGTACTGGATCAATATTTTTTTTATTTTTGCCAACAAATGTTTTACCATAAAAACTGCACAAACACTGGCTATTCCTAGCATCCCCTTCCATGCCACCTTAAAAAGTATCTGTTTAAGAATATTTTCCTTTTAAGTATTGGCAGCAGCGTCATAATGCAATTGTTTTATTTTCGCATTTGAAAAAATACCATGCGTCACTGAAAATAAATCTTCATCCATTTAAGAACAAAATGTTCATGACACTTAATGTCGACGTTGGGTTGAAATCGTAATTGGCTTCTAGGAAACGTATCACTAAGTTTTCTCAGACCATGAGAGGTGACGCGTTTCCATTATTTTTATGGTGAACCCTTTTAGCGAGAAACAGCTTACAGAGAGTCTATGTACATGGCTTCATTTGATTATATTTATGTTGATAACATTAATTTATTGGTATGTATCTATGTTATGTATTATGGTATGCTATCTTGAGAAGTTTGCCTTAGGGTCCAATCACATTGATTTCAATTGGTAATGGTTTGATTCAACATACTACATACAATATATGGCGTAGTATAGATTTTCAACCTATAAATGCATGCGCATGAATACGTACCTATAGAAATATATTATATCAATGCTTCTTTTTACTAGCTTTTATGGGTATGCGAATTTATCAAAATAGTAGTTTCCATTGACTACCTCTGAAGCGCAAGGGGAGGTCAAATCTTTTATTAAATATTTGATTTATTTTAAAACTATTTGAGGTATTTTACTTAAATTTGTTGAAAGGTTTTTTTTTTACCTCATGCTACACGTACTTACTATCAGTCCGGGTTGTCCTCTTTTTTCTTAAAAGCTAGAATTTATTAGAAATGAAATATAATTTGCTTGAAAGAAGAATTGAAAACCATCAAAGATTAAAGCTTTACTCTTTGACTTTTCTGTCAGTGGAAAACTAACATGAAAATATTGATGCTTTGTCCACGTAGATTCTGGTATGAGTGTCTGAATCAATTTATTATTTCACTCATATATGACTTAAAAACCAGCTCTACACTATAAAAGAAAAACATTCATTTAGTCAAAGTTGTGTAAGGGAAGGCCCCAACTTAATCATTGGTACATGCGTATGGCTAACCAAGAACTTTATCTTGATGCCATGCCCACAATTAACCTAAGATCTTAAGTCCGACAAATATAAAAATACAAGACCTAGTGATTAAATATGATCTCTCTCTTTCATACTATATTTTATATAAGTATATAGCCAAATATAGATTTAGGATGTATATAGTGGATGACATGAAGGAAATAATAAAATTCCGGTAGCTGAAGGAGGCAGAGGACATGGTACATTTGTGATCTAAGTTCACTGACAAAAGGAATGGACCTGTCATAAGATAGAACACCTAATAGTAATAATAATAATACTAACAAGGGCTTGACATAGCACATTATTGCCCAGTACTTATTTAAATAAATAAATAAATATATATACATATTTAATGTCTAAGAATATAATCAACTTATTTTCCAGCACTCACGTCGCTGATATCACTTATCTAGCCAAGCACCAAATGTTAGAAACATGTGTCAGCTGCTAAACCTCGCTACTGCACTAATTTAAGACCCCCACTTATCTCCACAGCCTCATCTTACAAACGTGAAATGATCTCGTAACTTAAATGTGTCTTCCCCTCAAAGATATTCATTTTTTTTCTCCCTCTCTCGGCAGAATCCAGAGATAGCATCTCTAGCTTTTTTAAAGCTTAAAAATTACTGTAGAGTATAAAACTTCTAGCCGTAAGTACAAGAGAGAAGAATGAAGCAGAGTGTAACATGTTGGATTGTCTGAATAGATGTGTTGTTCACAATATAGTCGCCTTCACTCACTGCCAAAAGTAATTATCTTGTATTCTGAGCCATTTATTTTCTTAAAAAAACAACAAGGCTCTCTTTTTCTTATTTTGACTGTTATTAACTTATATTTATGTAATTTGAATGAGATGCGATGAGAAGATCCTCTTTAAAGATTTATAGACTTCTTGGAATCTAAAAGTAAATTCTAACTCTTATCATGATTCAGAACCGTATTTATGAACTCTGGAAAATACTTTATAGACCCACACATGTTCAGTAATGAAACTGTCATCCCAAAGAGAGACAAAGGAACTAGTTCAGAAGGTAAACCGACTCTCAATGACGAGAAAGATTTGTGTTGGTATTTTTCTTTTGAGTTCTACCCGGTTACATTAACATTCCATGCAGAAAGAATGCAAACTAGAAGGAGAACGTCAAATCACCGGCCCGCTGACCGCAGCGCCTGACTACGAGATGCGATGCTATTCTCCATCTGTTCTTTACGGAAATAATATGAACTAAGAATTTAAAAAGTTACAATTGTTGGGTAAAACGCTAACTTAACTGCTGCAGAACCTGACTATGAGCAATGATGCCTTTACACGTCTGTGTTAATATATTACTCGCAGAAAGAATGTAAATTAAGAACTAATGATTGTAAGAGAGAACCCGTCAAATCACCAGCACACGAACTGCAGCGCTTTACTACTGGATGCAAAGTTAACGGAACTGGGATAAATTGTGAACATTTTTTTAATATCAAAAATTAAAACAATTGAGAAAATATATAATACTAATTTTATGGTATATATTTAAATGTGTCCATAGGCCTATTCTTTCATTCTTGCATTCCTCAAGTACAAATTAATCTAAGGGCAAAATAAATGTAAAAAAAAAGGGCTTGGAAATCCACCCAAAGAGAGACAGGAATATCACCAATGGGAGGGAGGGGGGGGAATATACCTCTTCTGTACCCATTCAGAATTGAACAAATGTCTCCTGAATCAGATTCTGTTATGTAAACATTTATATCACCCCAATAGTTTCATATATAAATTATTGTACCCAGGACGCTTTAGCCATTAGACTGGCCAGGCAGTGCTCAGGGCCTACGGACCTTTTAAGACCTACAATATTTCACTTGAAAAAAACACACATTGAAAAATCCCTAAATATGAAAAAAATAATTAATTTTGATATTTAAACGACACAAACAGTAATTTAATTAAGGGCTATGTTGATATGCGTGCATCCTTATGCGTAGTTGCATTGCACATATCGCGAACCATTGTTGGACACAGGCTTTCGTGGAACAATGAGTTCAGAGGAGTTCACGGTGCATTAAAATTTGCGAGTATTTTTAGAATTAATAAATAATCGTGAAAATAATTTTAAAAATATTGAACACACAGACATCTAGAATTAAAAGTGACTAGGACCTACGAAGGTCTTAAAACGGCCCTGAATATACCTAATTTAACTCCATCCCACATATTTTAATAAGATTTGGACGTGATTTTGAATCATAAAAGTACATTTGATGGAAGTTTCTTTCTAGCTTGTTAACTACTCGGTCTTTTAACCTCCTTTATTATCACTTACGATGACGATAAAGTGAAATCAAAATAGCTATAAAACACAATCACATTGCTTTCAATTAAGTAAGGGCAGTTATCTTGTGGACCCATAAATCTTGATTAATGTACTATGCTGTGTGTTAGAGTGCAGACCGAAAAAGAGGGGGAGGGGTTAGCAAGAAAAAGATTTGATTTTTTTAAATAGTATTTAAAATTAGTAACCGGCAATAAGCAACATTAAAAAGGATTTTTATTGTTTTTCAAAGAGATAATTTTAATATCTAGCTTGTATATTCAGTGCTAAATATTTTTAATTTTTAGCACTACGTTATACCTACTAGAGAATTACTACCAGTTCGCGTTATACGCCTATATACTAACTAAGATAATGTGTTCAGGGATGAGTAAGGTTGAATTTAGAAGACCTGCACACAATTTTTTTGTGGAGGGAGAGTGGAAAACCATTTAAGAAAATCCACCCTCAGTCAACCGACTGGATCGAACCCCGATAAATGGTCTCGACGTTTAAGGTGTCAAGGGGAGAATGATGCATAATTATTTAGTATCGTTTCAAACTGTTTCAGAATATTTTGATGGATGGGTGGTAAGCAGGAAGAACATATCGCTTAAGGTACAAGATCTAAGCCGTCAGGTATCAAAGAGCGGGTGATAAGATGATGGATACATCGTTTATGGTACAATATATAAGCCGTCAGGTATCAAGGAGTGGGTGGTAAGATTATGGATACATCGTTTAAGGTAAAAGATCCAAGCTGTCAAGTTTTAAGGACCGATTGATAAGCGTGGTGGGTGGTAAGAGGATGGATTGGAGCTGAATGGGATCAACATGGTCCTGATCGAGCCAGGCTACTTCTTGCTCAGGGTGAATATAGGAGGTCTCATGGCTTAAAGGAGGTCTCATGGCTTAAAGGAGGTAGGAGTACAGGATGGGAACTGGAAGTTGTGCAGATCAAGGCTGGGGAGTAAAAGACTGGGAGGAGGGGAGAGAAGCGATTGGCGGGCATGGTAAGAGAAGAGGGTGAAGGCTGGGAGGAGAGTACGGGATGGAGGCTGGAATATAGACTCATGGGTGCCGGGGACTGCAAGGGGTAGAACGACAAACACAAGGACATAAGGTACTCTTGTGTAACTAAGAGCCTGTTAAGGTTAGGTTAGGTTAGAGGAGAAAGTGATCCACCCCATTCAACGTGGTGGATCAATGTTAACCTTATGGGAGAAAGTGGTCCAGAACTGTCATTTCAACCACTGCTACCATGTTTATAACTTTGTTAGTTTTGAAATAACTTTTCTATCACTTGAGCCACTCTTAACTGTAATCATCTCGATGTTTGTCGAGCAATTGGTCCTCTCGTGTCGGCCGCTTGGCTGTCTTTATTTGTCCTCTTATGAGGGAGCTTGTCTATCACATGGTCCAGCTCGTGTCGATCACTTGGTCCATGTCGTTTCTGGGTGTCTAGCAGTTGTCTTTTTACATATTTGTTCTCTCGTGTCGATCGCTTGGTTGTCTATCACTTTGTACTCCGAAAGTTTGTTCACCATAGAAATTGTTTTCTGAAATGGCCTTTTTCCCTACCAGAAATCTATTATATAGTAGGATATTGGTAGGAAAAAAGACCTTTCAGAGAGTAGTTCCTACCGTGAATGAAGTATATACATGAGCTTGTCTAGCAGTTGGTCCATGTCGTGTCAGCCACTTGACCCAACCATCCTTCCAAAGATTTTGTTATAGCTTGTCGAGTAGTTTGTTGTCTAGCAGTTTGTATGGTGCCCGATCTTTGCTTGGCTGCTCTGAACACGGTCGCTTCCAACATAACACCAATAATACACCTGTTAAGATCTGAGAGAGATACGTTTAGAATCCAAAAACCATGTATGATTATCTCTCATAAGTGACACAACTGAAAATTCAACGTGCAACTATCAACAAAGTTTGATCTATCACAGTCAAATGAGGGGTATCCTTGTGTGAGTGGTGAAGTTTAAGTAGGTGCATTTGAAATATATATTGGTACGCTCACTACCCTGACGAAAGCTCAGAATGATTTAACACGATCTGGAGGACCTGCGAAGATACTATTATTGCGCATAGGCTTGTCCTACTCTCCATTTAATAAATAAACATACGGTAGGGGGTGGGGGTGTACATGTAATTAGACGCGCAGTCCTAGGCTAAAGCCGTCAACGTGTTTGGGGGACAAATTGGAGAAGGGGTTTGAGAGAGAATTTTATAAAAAAAAAGTACTAAATTAAAACAAATACCGTATTTCTAAGAGTCCAAGATACCATTGATTGTAAGAAGCACCCCGTTTTTAGAAGTTTAAATNAGGGGGGGGGGGGGGGTGCTTCTTAGAATCGGAGAAATACGCCAATGACAATTAAACGTCAACATTTTTTGTACAATTTTCAAATCATTTAATATCAGAGGATGTATTTGTTGAGGTTTTGATTATAATATTGAATACACATTCTACTAATAAGCGTTTTAGTCAAAACGTAAGTGAGAAGAGAACAAAAATTACTGTATTGATTTTTGTAACTCGTTTATTAATGGTACAGATCCACTTTGGTGGTCGCATGGTCTAAAAATCTATCTCGCTCGCAATAGACTAAATTGCTGATGACGAGGAGTTCGTGGTTCAAACCCAATCGGGAGTAATGAAGGTAGTTTTTACAAAATTGTTTCCCAATTTCTTTCCGCCAATTGTAGCTACACTTATTTTAAATTCAACCTTCCTAATTCCTTGCCCATTAGCGTGATTAGTACATAGGCATAGAACCCGAACGGGTAATAAGACGCGGTGTTTTTAAAAAAAAGCTGGATTTCTTCTTTCATATAAAAAAATTGCATATTTTCCATCTCCCATCTTTAAGTGCTAGTAGTATCCAGATCGTGTGGTTGGCAATGCTTTGCCGTACTCTATTTATGCATCCCCCACCACTTACAGAACAGTTTAACTGACTTGACCTTCTGGTTTCAAAGATTGGTCTCGCTGCAGCACTTATGCGGTGTAATAAACTTAATGGTTCTTCTCTCTCGACAGGCTGGCAACATTACATTGTCAGTGAAGAGGTCACGACGGAGCTCAAATGAGTCCCGGAGAAGACGGACGGACTGGCGGGGATTGTGTTGAGTGTTGACACTGGAGCTCGCGGGGTCAATTCAGAGCAGACGAGCAAGTGGATGTATTCATATTGTGCTCGATCGTGAGAGTTGAGAGCGTGGAGACGTTGGATTTTTGTGAGAAGGGAGAAGACCTGTCACGGCTCAGTGAGAGACCTGTTTGAATCTCGGTCGGGTCAAAGTTTAGTTCACAAGGGGAACTTTTGATGTCGTGGATCTAAATAAACTGAGCCCGCAATGCTTTTTCGTCCTTTCTCATAGCGTTAAATTGGGTGTATAGCCATTTAATAGGGTGCAGGTAAATTGGGTACACTCTACCATTGGCGTGTCGTGGAGTGTTGCCAGTGTAACTAGAGCTTTTGATACCTACTTACTCCACAATTTACCAACTTGGGTTCCCTTCAGCAGTCCTATCCTAATAGGGAAGTTATTTTGGATAAAATAAAAATATTTTGTTGCCATCAACGTAAGCAACGTTTTACTATATTATTATGGCTGTTTATAATATCTAGGTGACCTGGTGGTCTAGGGGTAAGGTGTCAGACTTCTGTGCTGGCGGCCGGGGTTCAATCCTCGGTCCAGGCACAGATTTATCTGATTACCAAACACTTCCTTCACCTCTGACAAGACATCTTGTGAATGTGGGGAATGCCAGGCCTCCACCATGGTTCGGATTCCACGTTAAACTGTAGGTCCTCCATTTCTTCTCACAATCATCCTACCATTACACATTAGCGTAAGTGCGTATAACCCGAAAGGGTAGTAAGACGCGGTGCTAATAATAATAATATAATATCTACCTAAAGCGAAAGCTACTAATCACGTTACTTGACGAATGGATACGTGATATCTGGTAAAGTTGTTAGATTTACTATCCGATAGGCCATTAAGCGCTTCGGTAGCTGCAAAGTCTGCGGCAGGGCTGCCCAAAACAATTTTGTGCTACCTCCTGTGGGTTACGGCTTTTTATTTTCACCCTAAAAAAACTCTTTTTGCAAAACTCAGCAAACCTATCTTCCCAGGCACGACCTAGAGTGCATTCATTTAACTGCGTCAACGCTAGATGTCTCGTTTCAATGCGCATGCTTAGCATTGAAAACGTAAGATCTAACCTTCAACTGGAATTGTGTGATTTGCAATCAAACCCTTTTTATAATGACAAAATCTAAAAATAAGTTAAAAATAAAATACTACCACGGTAGCGCTTATCCAAACTTGAGCGACTTTGGACATTTACTCAATGCTCGGAAGCACACATCTTTGCGAAAACACTTTTTCAACGATGAAATTCATAAAATACAAATGCAGATGTTCATTGTCAGATAAATCACTTTAATATTTATGCGATTGGCAACTACAAGCATCTATATTGATATACTACAGTGGTTCGAATCCCATGTTAAACTGTAGGTCCTCCATTTCATCTCACAATCACCCTACCATTACACGTTGGCGTAAGTGCGTACAACCCGAACGGATAGTAAGACGCAGTGTTAATAATAATAGTAATAATAATAATATATTGATATTGCTACTTGTGTAGATGTAAACGAACTAATGCAGAGCTCACATTAAAAGAAATAATAATTATACATTTATAAAAAATTACCTTGCCTTACTTATGTTTCAATCGGAACTTGACTTTAGTTTGTTACGAAATGTTATAAGTTCCTGCTAAACTAAACGGTCGTACTTTCCATATATTTTAATAGCTCCACTGTATTTATAACTCTGGATGCGGCCCTTGGATTGATTTTTTTTATGTGACCCTCATATTACCTAAAGTTGGACAACCTTGGCTTAAAGCGTTACTCCCGCAGTAGATTAGACTGCCGATGACAGGGAGATCGTGGTTCGATCTCGTTCGAGTGTACTGAGGGTGGTTTCTACTAATGATTTCACACTATATATCCACGAAAATGTTGTTACACTTCCTCTAAATGAGACCTTTCTCATCCTTAAACCATTTGTATAATTAGTACATAAGCTCATAGTCCTAATGAGCTATAAGACGCGGTGCTAAAAAAATAAATACAAGGCGTTATTACTCCACAACCTACTATCAGTCACACTAAAAGTGTAGGATTATATATGATAGAATTGAGAGGAAAAGCACCTGAACTTGCGTGGAAGGAAGGGAGAATACCATTTAGGAGACAGCACCTACTCCCCCATACCGTGACTCGAACTCAAGACCTCACCGTTATCAGCAAACCATACCAGACGAGGTAAACTAGCTGCGTGCTTAGTGTTGCGCGCTATTTTAATATAAAAACCCGTGCATCTGTTTTCTTTTTTTTTTATTCATGAGATTCATGATTTTAAATTAACCTTATAAACTTTAAAAAGTAGCTGCAAACATTTTACTCGTTGTTTCTTTCTATGTCAAAGACTTTGTTGTTCGCAAGGGCACTCCTCAACCCAAGTTGAATCGGAGTACGCCCCCCCATGTTTATTTTCGCTTTATTCCCAACTGTAAGAAGAGGCGTTGTCAGGTGAATGCATACACACACACACACACACACACACACTCAGACATTCGAAATCCTTCTGCCTCTTTGCCTCGCCTTTCTTACAGAGAGATTTGCCTTATTATTTATTTCTTTTCTCCTTCCACTTTTCCCTGTTTCGTTTCCCTGCGCTCGTCAATGTGGCCTTGGATGAAGGATAAAAGGATAGGTTACGGAATGTACTGATATTTTCGAAATATGATTTAACTTTTCGTATCAGGTCAAACTAGTCCAAGAACTTGATTATTTTTCCACCGCGTATCTAATACCTGTCATGGTTATAAGCATATATTTAATTGTGATGGGGAAGTAAGGATGAGTAAGATAGGTTTTTAAAGGAAATGTACACTCCATCTACTCTGAAAAATAGAAGTCTTACCTTGAAGGATTACACTATGACCCTATAAAATAAACTGTATCATAGTGTAATCATTTCAAAGTAAGCATGCTACCTTTCAGGGAAAACTAAGAGTACTTACGTTTTCGTGGAAAAAGAATGGTTTTAGGTAAAATCACCCTCAGTACACCCGACATGGATTCGAACCCAAATATCCCTATTTGTAGATAATTGAGCCTAGCACGTGGGTGATGCGTTAGACTAGGGGTCGAAAAAGTTGTTTGGTATCGTGGGCTGTATGATTTTTGAAAAAAAAACAACAACAAAAAAACATTAATACACTTGTTTGTTAAATCTTTTGAGGGACTGATAAAATCAGTTGGTGGGTCGGATATGGCCCGCAGGCTGTTGGGTGCTGACCGATGCGTTAGACCACGTGATCCTTATTGCGTATAAAAAATTGTAATACTTTTCGAAATCAATGCGAAACTTTTTTTTCTCATCCATAGTTTTATTTTAAAAAAAATTTTTTTTGCCGTTGAGTAACAATGATTAAAATAAATGCAAGCTGGTTTAACGTCCTATAAAAATAAATTTTCATCATTGTATTGATCTAATGGTATATAATATAAAACCATGTAAGGTAGCCTTCGTTTACTCTGTTAGGTTACAAGCTTACCTTGCATTATTTTACTTTGGGCCAAGGTAAGACTGCTACCTTTCAAGGTAGACGAAGATTACCTAGTCTTTGTAACGTTTATATTTTACATATCCCTTTCGATTAATTAATATAGATAATCATATATAATTCAAAGTAATCATATTTCAGATGTATTTAATTTACACTATATTTCGAAGTATATATCTACATGGTGCCATCTACATCAGCCCCTGACGGAATCATTCACCAAGGACAAGAGGGAAGAGATGAGTTAGTAACGTTATTCGAACATTCTAGAAACCAAATCTTCCTCAAAAAGCCTGTTGTAAGGCGGCGATGGGCACACTCGCGCAATAAATAGTAACCGAACAGTTAAGACCTGCATCCGTCGAGACTAAACATATTTATTATTATCATTATTATTATTGTCATCAGTACTGCGTCTTACGACCCGTTCGGGTTTATACGCACTTACGCTAATGTGTAATGGTAGGGTAATTGTGAGATGAAATGGAGGACCTACAGTTTAACGTGGAATCCGAACCACACGTCTTGTCAGAGGTGAAGGAAGGGTTTGGCAATCAGATAAATCCGTGCTGGGCCCGAGGATTTAACCCCAGACCCCCAGCACGAAAGTCTGACACCTTACTCTTAGACCACCAGGTCACCGACTATTTTTTTTATTAATTCCATTTTAATCATCCCAGTTCCCTAATAAGTGAAATAGCAGCGCGTGTTATATCGACTACAGTAGCCCCATTGCTTCTTCGGTGCTGTCTGACAGCTCACAGCCGACTTCTGACAGTCAACATTTAGGTATATACCTAAATTTTGACTGTCAGAAGTGACAGCTACTTAACACAGGTTTTTGCAGTTCATATAGTTTGGCGTAGGTATACATAATTTGGCCTGGTAACTTTTCAAAGCCGTCGGCTGTCAGTTGTGAGCTGTCAGTCAGCACCAAAGAAGTCATGGTTCTACTGTAGCATATTTACCCTGTCCAGTACAGCAACAACGCTGAGTAAACACTTCATTACAATTACACAAGTCAATTAAATTATAAACTGATAAAAAAATCATTCCTTCTACGAATTATCCCCGCATAGACGGTGAACAAGAACGATAGGCCGGTGTACCCGTGATGCGAGAAATAATATTACAAATATGTTGGCTTCCACGGGGAATGAACCGCGAACCATGACTCTACAAATATAACTAGTAGCTTGAAGTGAGAGAAAAATAACACTTGGACCTATTTTGCCTCAGCCATTATCGTTCAAGCTGAACAAACTTTACATATTTTGAAACTCGTAGAGTAATTGTGGCCTAGTTGTGATGTAATTTTTATAGTTATTAATATTATTATTATTGGGTGTTATGTATTTTGACAGGTCCGTGGCCTTGTCCGAATCGAGTCCTCCCTCCATCATGTTCTCTCAGTAACTTTTTAAAAAAATCCCGAATCTTCATCATCTCTTCTTGCTTAAAGTCATCCATCACTTACTTGCATTCGTAGTATTTCTGATCTCTATCTTTCTACCTTCGCCGCCATCTTTGACGTCACTCAGTGGGTCATTTTCACTTTATCTTTCTTCGTAAAATCACCTGAAAAATTGTTATCTTCCCATTGACTCTTATTAGGACTTCTTCCATAGTCATCCGAACCTTATAAGTTGTCCTTTCTATTTTCCTTCAGCGCCGCATATTAAAGTTTTCCCATAATTTATTTTCCTTTTTCCTCAGTAGTTACACAGTCTAGTAAATTACAGATTGTATAGATTACAAATAAATCAAATTCGTAGTTGTTATCTTTGGAAAGTTTGACCATTTATAAACCAAATTTAGTTCTTAATACGATTCAAACATACAAAATGAAAGTAATCTATTTTAATGTACAAGCAAGTGAAGACAAATACCTTGGGAAAAGGGTAGCTAGTATAAAAATATCTTCCAACTAGTTACCAGCAGATCAAGAATAGACCAAGATTTTTTTCTACAGCTGCAGAAATTATTAAAATCATTAAACCACGTGATTCTCCTGCCACTTTTGAGATATTATAATAATACCTAAAAACAATAGGTCTACTAATCATTGACTGACCAAATCAAGGTTCTGTTTTAACTTGGCCATTTGGCATTTCCTTTGTCCGTTTGTCCGTCCGGATCCTTGTTACGCTGACGCGATAACTAGCTAATATAGGATGAACCATCGTATGCACATCGTTTTTATATCTAGCTATCCGTTTTTAAATGGTAACAACTCAATTATATGTCTGTTTGGTTCGTGATAACTTACAAATGCGTGAAAAAATATTAACGACATTTTAGGGGAATATTTTTTTTTTAAACTAGGTCGAGACACTAGGTCGTTTACACTGAAGGGTTGCAAGCTTACCTTGGATTATTCCACTATGGGATAGCTTATAAGATAAGGCCATAGAGTAACCATGTTAAGGTTAGTCTTTTACCTTTCAGGATAAAATGAGTATACATAGTTTTACGATATGGTTACCCGTTTCAATATGGCGGCCGCTCGGAAGGTTTTTCGTTTAGTAGCTCATCTCAAGTACCTGGCACGCATATTTTTAATTTTTGATTTATATTATGGGACTAACATCTTAAACCACATGAAAAATTGCTATTCTTAATTAATATAACGTACTATTAAATAATAATTATTTGTAGAACCGTGTCTCACTACCCGTCCGGGCTATACGCCTATGTACTAATTACACTAATGGATTAGGGATTAGAAAGGTTTTCATTGAGGGGACGTGCATTTTCATTTGCGTGAAAAGAGTGGAAAACCATTTAGGGGAAAAACCTCAGTACACTCAACTGGGATCGAACCCCGATCTCCTCTTCTTCGGCAGTCTAGCTTAACACGAGAGTAGTGCGTTAGGCCACGCAACCACCGAGGCGGGTAATATTAATTTGTTTGTTAATTTGATCACGAAAGGATTTTTTAATATTTAGCACCGCGTCTTACTACTCGTTCGGGTTATATGCTTTAAGTACTAATTACGCTAATGGATTAGGAATTAGGAAGGTTGAATTAGAGGAAGTGAACCCGCATTTGCGTGGAGGGAGAGTGGAAAACCATTTAGGAAAAATTACCTGCAGTTCACCCGACCGAGATTCGAACCTCGATCTCCCCGTCCTCAGCAGTCGAGCTCAACATGACTAACGCGTTAGCCAACTACGTCACCGAGGCGGGTCACGAAGGAAAAATATCACCTTCAAATCCAAGGAGAAATTTTTGGAAATATTTTAACTTTAAACAAAAAAATGTGTTAGGACCGTAGGTAACGATGAGAACAGTGAGGGAGCACTGTCATAACATTGGATTTATTTTCACATAATTTTTTTTTTTCTTTCTTGTGTTTTCTTGAAAGTTCTTCCAATCAGAATAATTGTATGGTTTCCTAAATATCCAAATAATCTCTCAGGCCTCTCGTACATAACTCCGACAATGTGTTTGTAACAAGATTCATTCTTAATATGAACAGTAAGCTTGTGACTAAAGTAACTACACCTTAACTAATTGATAACATTGTTTGATGTTTGATGTCTTACCGCCTTTCGTCCATGACTCCATTGTGTTGAGGTCTTTGGGGGTATAGCTGGTATCGTAACGTCAGCTAAAGAGTAAGGGCTCTTTGTCTTTCCTGGGCTGTGTTGAGAACTTCACTGTTCTTAGACGTTTTTACTTAACATGCGCGTATATGGGATACAACCATTTTCAAAAAAGAATACTTTAGGTGCTTATTTAGTCAATTCACTATTTACATCTTAAAAAAATAGTTCATTTTAAGTGTCGGGAAAAGTTAATTGCGGGTACTCTAAGTGTAATATTTAAATGTTGTTATAAACGTCTAGTTGATAAGTTAGATGATGATGATGATGATGATAATAATAATAATGTCGAAACACGTACTTGACGATACTCTGCAGGTCAAGCCGAAAATTGAAATATCTTAAAAAAAGTTACAGATTACAAATTAAAATTTTACTGGTTTTTAGGCAAATTAAATATGTTACATTCAAATATATATATATACACACACACACACACACACACGCAGACACGCATCATTGGTAACGTGATCTAAAGCGTTACTCTCGTTTTAGATTGGCTTGTCAGTGACGTTGACATCCGGGGTCTAATCCAGGTTGGGTCTACTGAGGATGCTTAAGACAAAAATTGTTTCCACTCTTCCTCCACGCAAGTGTGGGTAATTTTCCTCAAATCTCAACCTTTCTCATATCTATTTTACTAGCGTGATTAAAGCATGCGAAAAACACAAATGGCAACCAAGACGTAAAACAGTGTGTGTGTGTGTGTGATTAGAAGAACTTCCAGAAAAATATACAAACCGTTGTTTTTTTATGCCATGTGGCCTGGTAGTGATTGATACTTTCTCGCGGACCTGGGCGTAAGGTAGAGAGCTAGGGAACGTGGGTAAAGCTTATTACGCACTTGGAAACATTGTTGGCTAACTTGTTTCCCAACTGTTCTTCAACTGTTTGCCAACATGGGAAACAAATTGTCGACAAACATTAAAATTAATATTTGGCACCGCGTCTTACTACCCGTTCGGGTTATACGCTTTAGGTACTAATTACTCTAATAAATTAGGAATTGGGAAGGTTGAATTAGATGAAGTGAACCCGCATTTTGCGTGGAGGGAGATTGGAAAACCATTTAGGAAAAACCACCCCCAGTTCACCCGACCGAGATTCGAACCTCTATCTCCCCGTCCTCAACAGTCGAGCTCAACACGACAAGCGCGTTAGCCAACTACGCCACCGAGACGGGTGGCAAACATTAAAGAATCATCGTTTCACGTCCAGACTAAATTGATGAAATAATTTTCCCATACAGAGTTCAGTTGAGGGAAAGGTGTCTATTGGGAAGGATGCTGCTATGGCTTGTTCTTTGTATGCAATAATGAGCTGTTCAAGAAGACAAAGAAAACTGCGGTAGGTTTGTGTTCATTTACAATAACTGTCCACTTATTTTATTTAAAAAAATTGTTTCTACGCGATTTTTACAGTCCTTAAGTGTCACATCCCACAACAGTGTATTTGTATGAATTATTTAAATCACATATCAGTAACTGATGTACTTGGAGCGGTATGCAAGAACGTATAATGAGTGCTTAATGGACCGGTAGTGTGGTCCCGAACAAGCAAACCCACGCTAGTGTCAACAAAGCATCCACTTAGTCAAGTTGTTGCATACGGCCCTCAGTCTGAATAGCAGTCAGACTGGCCCACGCTGCTTGTTGTCATAAAGGTTGGCCAACATTGTTTCTTGTAACCCATTTGAATTGGATCACGGGAAACATGTTTTCCACGCTGGGAAACATAAAGGCAACATGAAAAAAATATTGTCCATCAGTTGGGGAACAGTTTCGGAACAGTTAGCCAACTCTTTATAAAATAAGGGCAACATGTTGGCAAACAATGTTTCCGGGGAAATGTTTCCCAGTGCATACTAGGCTTAAAGAAAAATAAGTGTTTTTACGGTTTTTATATGAAAACTTCTTTGGACAAAATAATAACTATTGCTTCAATACAAACACAGAATTTAGTTTTCTTCACACTGTGGTATCAACAGTTCTTGAATATCTGTCAAAAGGTTCATGAAACTTAATGACAACTGTATCGTCATCAATTGCTGCTATGGCAGGTGACCTGGTGGTCTGGAGGTAAGGTGTCAGACTTCTATACTGGCGGCCGGGGTTCAATCCCCGGTCCCGGCACAGATTTATCTGATTACCAAACCCTTCCTTCACCTCTGACAATACATCTTGTGAATGTGGGGAATGCCAGGCCTCCACCGTGGTTCGGATTCCACGTTAAACTGTAGGTCCTCCATTTCATCTCACAATCACCCTACCATTACACATTAGCGTAAGTGCGTATAACCCAAACGGGTAGTAAGACGCGGTGCTAATAATAATAATAATAATTGCTGCTATGCTCATCACAAATATTTTACAACTGTTGATATCACCATGTTAAGAAAATTTAACTTTATATTTGTACTGTTATATTTTATATATCTTAACAATAAAATATTTTGCCATAAAAGCCACAAAAACACTGCCCTTAGCTCGCATCCTTCCTACATCTCTACCTTAATATAGGCCACATGTGTATGCTCTTCACTTTATGTTATCGACATTTTGAAGACATCGGAAGTTCCATCGATGTTTACATTTCCCGCGATCCTGTGTCGCTTCCCCATGTAGGAAGGTGTGTTTGTCCATGTTTCAGGTCTTACTTTATCTGGGTATCCAAAATACACACATACATACAGCCGACCCTTGGTAAACATTCCGAGATAAAGTGTGAGCCACCAGTCCAGGCTGTCAACCTTACAGTAGACAAAGGTCAAAGGTTAGATTGAAAAACAGTTTTCCTATTGGATACGGAACGCTATACTTTTTTTTCAAATCTACATTTTTTTTTTAAATCCAAAGGTAAAAAGAAATGTTGATAACGGACACGTTTCATGTCAATGTGTGTAGCCGAAATATAACATACCTATAAAGGCATCCTCTTTTGGGATTTATTTTTAGATAATATTGGGAGATCCTCAATAAGGTGTCACCTGCATGAGTACGCACATATGTTAAGCGTATATATGGTATAATTTAGTTAGCCAAAGACAGGAAGGTTGAGGTTCAAATCCTGATGCTGTATACTGAGTGATTAAGTTCGTCAACTGTCTTTAATTTGCCCTTAAAATAAATGCTTGTGCACTTTCTTTAAATTATATCTTATCCCGACACGATTATTGTAATCAAGTTTAGTTAACTTGAAAACTTAGTAATTAGTGGTGAAAAAAAACCTTATATCTTGTGATGTAATTTATAATGATAATGAAAAGTTATGTTAAAACAGAGTTTTACTAGTTCATTTATTATGTTATCAAATTAATGTACTCCCGTTAACGAAGAGATCGCGTTTTGAATCCCGGTGAGATTTAATAAGGGTGGTTTTTCCTTCCTCCCTCGCAAATTTGTATACACTTCCTCTAAATTCAACCTCATACCTAACCTATTAGAGTAATTAGTACATAGGCGCGCAACCCGAACGGTTAGTAGGACGTGAAGTTTGAAGAAATTGAAATATCTTTCATTTTTTAAATCACAAAAATATGTTCAGTATAATCAATTTATTATAAAAACTACTTTATTATAAACTAATTATTTACATATTTACTTAAAAAACTGAATAAATATTTTAAAGAAACACATATTTATCTACTTTGTGAATAGAGTTTTTATTCATATATTAATTTTGTAGGTTCAATTAAATTTATTTAATCAATCCAACATAGAAGACATATTAATAACAAAACATACTTGGAATTCAAGCCAGCTATTATTTTTTCTTTACTAAAGAAGAGTCTACCAAGGTGTTGGAACTCTACTAACTGCAATAGTAAGATTCCTCCTGCCGCCACTTCTATCTCTTTAGTGTCACACTCACGTCTACCGAGGAGCCCCCTCGTAGAACCAGAGTTTATTTCGATGGCTACTCTAGAATCGCTCAGCAGGGGATAGCATTGAATGTTGCTGGAGTTCTTTTCTTACGCTCGTTTTATAGTGGCCTTGCCTTTAAGGTCGAGGTGGACATCACCACGGTAGCGAAAGGGTTGTATCGTCCATATAGATGATCCGAGGGGCCGTGCACAGAAGAATGAATACATGACCACATATTGCCTAACTTGTGAGGCGAAACCAAAGAGGAACAATAGACTATGTGACATAGCTCCAAAATATGGTGTGTGTTCATATCATTACCAAGGTAATCTTGATATAAAGACAACCCACTGATTATTAAAGTTTATTCAATAGGTTTTAAAATTTTGCCAGATTTACATCCATGTACTCATGCCAGAGTATATATTTTTCAGCTAAGGTATCTTCTTTTGTAGCTTATGTCAGTTTTGACATGTAAACTAAATAAAACTAATTTATTCTATGGCATAATAACTAGAAATTGTATTGCCGAACTTACAAAAGTATTACATCTATCCCTACCCTGAGCTAGTTCTATCCAGTACCTCATTACACCCTATCTCTTTCAGGTCCATTCTAATGTTTACCTCCTATCTGCGTCTTGGTATTCTCAATGGCCTCTTCTCTTTGGGTGACCTACCAGTCAATACTCTGAATATGGCTCTAGATTCATGTATTGTCTACCGTAATCTGAGAGATTTAATGATCCTAACAATAGTTTGTAATGAGTACAGGGTGTGTAACTCATCATTATATAACCTCCTCCACTAACTATATTTCATACATACTTTTTGGTCAGTTCACATTTATTTTTATTCGCTCTAGTTTAAATGATCAATTCATCACACCCTTAAAATCTAAACATTAGTTCTAAAAATTACGTAGGTCTACCAGTCTTTGGTATATTTGATGCTTTTAACAATACTGTATATAACACAATTGGAACCAAAATATAGATCAAGATTTAGGACTGGCTGAACTTGTTGAACATTTTTACTCAGTCGCAGGCGACTCAAGCCTGAATCACTCCAGGGGTTTCTGAGAGTGGTGGCTTTTTCTTATAATAGTCTTCCATATTGATCTCTTCAAGCAAAAACTGATTCATTTCCTTAATTTTACCTCCTCATTATGTTAGCTATTGAAGTTGCGAATAGCCCAGACAAGTATTGGGTCTAATAAGTTCAGACTGAAATTCCAATACCTACTTGCCAATCATGATATACTTCTCATAAGATTCTCAGCTGCATCAAAATGTTCTATTACAAACCCTTACGTTCTGATAGTAAAAATATAGGGTATCATGTTATGATAATAATAAATAGATCAACTTGAGACAATTGACGATTCGATAGAGGTATATTCCATGATATTAGTGCGCGCATCACATGCCAATCAACTCTGTGATACAATCTGCTAAAAATCGGTCACTATTTCTAATGGATTATTTATGATTAAACATTAATTGAAATAAAAATTTAATGGAAGTTCCTAATACGGAACATTGTCGAAATATTAAATGATCTCTATATAAAAACAGTATTGAAAATACAGTTTATGGCCATATTAAAATGGCTTCACAGATAATTTCTGTGCTCAAATATTTATTCTTTCGTAGTAGAGATGTACTGCAGTTATTAACAAGAAACTTTGTCACTTTGTCCCCCAACGTCACCGTGGATAATTTCGAGTTATCATTCAAATACGAATGCACAGCACACATTTCTGGCTTATCTTGGTATTTTTCCTTTTCCGTTTTACTCTCATACTTCGCGCGCACACGCACACACACACACACACACACACACACAAACGAGCCGGGAGATGAACTGGACCTGCCATGATGAAAGCTCTTGAGGTCTTGGCTTCGAGAATATATTAACATATCGTGGACATGATATTGGATAAATTTTGTATTGAGATCTTTTTCTATTTATGCGATATTGTGTTTGTAACTCTCCTATAACGTGAAAAAATAATTTGTAATGAATCGAGTCTCCCAAATAAGTAAGAGGTTAAATATGATTTTACATTACCAGAATATATATTTTTATCACGTGTCCTACTACCCGTTCAGGCTATACGCATATCTGATAAGTACTCCAATAAAGTAGGTATGAGGTAGGAGGCATTTTAAATTAAAAATACACGCATTTGCTTGGAAAGAGGGTAGGAAACCGTTTAATAAAAAATCCCCTCAAAAGCCCCTACTGAGAATCTAACCTTGATCTTCCCGTCATCATTAGGCAAGTCTAACACGAGATTGATGCTTTAGATCAATGGTTCCCAACCTTTTTCAGCTGATGACCCTCCTTGATAGATAATTAAACTCCCATACCCCTTGTTTATTGGGATCTTAAAATTAAAAAAAAAATCATTATAATCAATTCTTTATTTAATTCAAAAATCAATGTAAATCTGGCAGGATAG
>CABFVX010001307.1:118778-133923 GCA_902151425.1 Timema shepardi | reverse complement strand
GGGGGGGGGGGGGACAAAAAGAAGATTATGGTGATGTTTGACACTGTTTTGTTTTCATCATTTCTTGAGTATATGGTTTGATGTTTGACAGAGCACACTTCAAATCGCGTTTCACTTCAAGTCTGCAAAGCTGTTTAGTTTTTTATGAAAGTCAAGAGTCAAAGATTCGATGGTTTTGCACGTGACTTTAATTGGTAGTTTACGGCTGCGATTTTCGAACTGTGCTCCATGGAGCCCCTAGGCTCTGCCATGATCATCTCACGGTTCTGTGAGGCCATTTTATAATATTCTTTATTTGTTTTTCACACTATAAAAGAGCATCGGTAATTAAGATTGCTAATATTTTCAAATCTGACAAAGGGACATTTGCCAAAGCTGCAGCCAGAACATGTGAGAATTTTCGTTTGTTGTAGGCCTATACTTTTCAACTTGTAAAAGTTACCCGTCGCTATTAAAAGGTTTGTTAATTTCTGTCTTAGGAAGAGGGTAGAGAGGGGAATTAGTGGTACGAATCTGAGTCTTGTGAGCTTGAAAATAAATACGTGTGTGCATATTTTCGTCTGGTGACCATATTTATTACAATTACTGGTAGGCAGTGTTGCAAATTCCGCCATAAGTAATTATCTTAATTACATTGGAAAAGGGATTTAAATAATAAAATCTTCAATTATATATTATTTTTAATATTATTTCGGAATTGTTATACACGTCCTCCCCTTTGGTAGTGTTTTACGGCCCCCCCTCCCCTTTTTCCAGATTGGGAACCAATCCGAAACTTTAGCTCAGTTGATAAAATTTATTGTCTATTGAGCTAAGGATCTCGGTTTGGATTCCCGGCGATTTATTATTGGTGAAATCTGGGTTTATCCTTTCATAGTGATAAATTAACGGCTGGGGACGGGATGTTGTGCCTTTTCTCGCCTTAAGTTACATTATCAGGCATATGAAGCATGGCAGGCCTAACAAGCCGGTAGCGGTAAAGATAAGGCTTGAATTAAAAACTGAGCTGCAGCATAGGCTGGAAACAGTAATGGATGTAAATTAAAAGTTGTGAACTACTGCTCTAGACTATTCGGCCGGTGAAGCGGGTACTACCAGAATAGATTCCAAACAAATGACGGCAGTGATTACCTTTCGCTTGTTTGTCCACGACGTACATTGGAATCACGAACTTTAATTAGTTGCTGAGGGTTAGAGTGAATGTCCGCAGCAATTTCCTGGACGCGATTAATTAGATTTTTGCGAGCTTGAATTACCGCCACATCCACCTTTTCCTTAGATCCCCTTAAGTCATGGTAGCCAGATCAATTTCACTGGTAAAAGAAGAGAGACTTCATGATTATCAGGTCCTGATTACATGAAGTTTGGAGATGCACCTTAATCAATGACTTTTATAAAATTATATCCTCGACAGTGTAATTATGTGTGTGGTTTTAATAAATTATATATATAAATTAAGTATTTGTATCAATTACTACTGTTTAAGTAAGACTTGGAAATTTAGGTTTACGTAGTGGTGTAGTTGCTTATCCCTCAGGCCAATTGTGTTAGATGGTTTTGTTGAGTTTTCATGAGAGATACTATGGCTTATTTTGTCTGTCAAAAATACTCTTAATTGAGTTTAAATTAGTTCTGAACGAGACGGCATCGAAGTGCTGCAGGCTGAGAAGTATTATTATTATTATTATTATTATTATTAGCAGCAGCACCGCTTCTTACTACCCGTTCGTATTATACGCACTTACGCTAATGCGTAATGGTAGGGTGATTGTGAGATGAAATGGAGGACCTACATTTTAACGTTGGATCCGAACCACGGTGGAGGGCCTGGCATTACACACATTCACAAGTTGTGATTAATACACGTCTTTTCAGAGGTGAAGGAAGGGTTTGGTAATCAGATAAACTGTGCTGGGACCTAGGATTGAACCCCGGACCTCAGCACAGAAGTCCGACATCTTTCCCCTAGACCACCAGGTCACCTAGCCTGAGAAGTAAATACAGTGTTTTGTCCTATTGTAATAACTATTAAGTCATCACAATTTCATATAAAAAAAAGATAAATAAATACTTACAAACTTTTTTTCCCCCATCCCCACTAAAATAACATACCCTTTACCACTTTTGCTAAGCAGTAAAGCTTCGTGTCTTAACTCACCAACAATATGTTTGTTAAAATAATCTACAGATCTATATATCAAGTCATCTTGTGAATGTGGGAAATGACAGGCCTCCACCGTGGTTCGGATTCCACGTTAAACTGTAGGTCCTCCATTTCATTCTCACAATCACCCTACCATTACACATTAGCGTAAGTGCGTGTAACCCGAACGGGTAGTAAGACGTGGTGCTAATAATAATAATATATATCAAGTCATTTTAAACATGTTGCTTAGATGTCAGATTCCTTTTAAAAGATTTTCCAACTCCACCATAGATTTTGAACTGTTTTTGCTGCCTTTTTTTTATAGAAAATTTTATTTTTATTTTCAAAAAATTATTTTATTTATAATGTAATAATCTTTTCTTAAAACAATTTTTTTTTCAATCTCTTTTATAGATTTTCATCATCTTTATTGCATGTCTATGACTCAAATATATCCCTTATAAGTTGCTTATGGCAGATTCCCAAAGTCCCTTTATGTACAGTAGCCCCATGGCTTCTTTGGTGCTGACTGACAGCTCACAGCTGACAGTTGACAGCTTTAAAAAGTTACCAGACCAAACTACGTATCCCTACGCCGAACCATATGATCTGCAAAAACATTTGTTTAGCAGCTTTCACTTCTGACAGTCAAAATTTAGGTATATACCTAAATGTTAACTGTCAGAAGTCAGCTGTGAGCTGTCAGTCAGCACCAAATAAGCGATGGGGCTACTGTAGTAAGCTCCTATCCTTTGCTAGATACTTTAGTTAGCACTATCTCTTAAATACGATAATGTCATTTTCAAATACGTTTACAAACAATTCAGATTCAGCCTAAAAATAAAAAGCCTCATGAAAACCGTACAATACATGAAACTGGAGATGTTGTTAAGACTACTTTTTGTACTAACAGATAGAATTAACTCATAAAAAAAAAGGCAAACCCACATTTGATATCTACATAAGTAACCAGATCTATTTTCATATATTGATACATGAAGCTCTGTGTCACTCTTGATAGATATTATATATATGGAAAATAAGATTAACGGTGGCAGGGCTCGTTTTTCTTAGCACATGATACCCTCAATACGCATAAGTCGGTACTGTTTTCGCCAACAGACGTCGGCCACTCGGCTCGGCTCTATTGCATGCTGACGCAATGACTATTTTTTCTCGTAGTTAACCGTAAAAAAAAAGTTTTTTTTAAAATGTTGTCAGTGTATCTTCCGGAGTTATATTGTGTTTAAAACAACGTTCGATAATACCCCAAGACTTTTTCTAATTAAAAAACACAGTGCAGTTAACAAACCATAACTTTGTCACCAGTGTTATTGACTTAGCCGGTTTTGAAGTGAAGCTGTCCAGTTGAGTTGTCGCTTGATTTTACTAGCACCTCGAGGTGACGTGTTGATGTGTGAGTCCTCTTCAAACACCTCGGGTCACTCACTCGCCGCCCTCGGATTCATGGTGGGGCGTTTTGGAGAAGGGAGGATCACTTACAGCTTTTATAGCTCATACGATAAGATTATATCAAGAGAGTGGGCGACCTCACACGGTTCAAAATTGGTTTAAAGATATCGTGTGGAACACTTTCTTACTTGGATTAGTTTTTTTTATACGGTTCACAAGGATGGGGATGGGCTCACGGAAAGTATAAAAGACTCTTAACTTTTTATACATTAGTTTGATCTCAGGTAGGATGCGATTTTGGTGTTAGTTACTTTACAATCTTTTCTTCAAGAAAATGTTGGTGCGACTCTTAAAAACCCAAGCTATTAACATGTTTCCCTAAAGGAACAAGTTATTATTATTAGCATCGCGTCTTACTACCCGTTCGGGTTATACGTACTTACGCTAATATGTAATGGTAGGGTGATTGTGAGATAAAATGGAGGACCTACAGTTTAACGTGGAATCCGAACCACGGTGGAGGCCTGGCATTACCCACATTCACAAGATGTCTTGTCAGAGGTGAAGGAAGGGTTTGGTAATCAGATAAATCTTTTCCGAGACCGAGGATTGAACCCCGGCCGCCAGCATAGAAGTCTGACACCTTACTCCTAGACCGCCAGGTCACCAGGAACAGGTTAATTTGGCTGTTATAATGATAAACACTACATATACTCTTTCACTACTATACTAGACTTGTGTTTATTACAAAATTTAAATAGTATACCATATTTTTGAGGCTCTTTTTTGACTAACAGGATACACATTTGATTACAAATTTATCAATAATTTCTTAATTTTTCATAAAATGTTTGAAATTCTATTAGTAATTTAGAAATTCAAAAGTTTGTTTGATTATACATTCGAATATTTTGTTTTACACCAATGTGGGTACATTACTTCTATATTACCCCTTTTATCTCCTAACACATTAGTGAAAAAAAATACTATCATGAATGACCCAAGCGGGTAGTAAAAACTCTGTGAAAAAATAAATAAATCTCCCTTTAACAATTTAGACAAAGCACACTAGTTCTTGGACATGGATTATAAGTAAAAAAGATAGCTTATCTGGTTCTTCAAGCGCTACAATTTGCATATGAGGTGTGTGTATAACATATGTATCATAGATTAAAGTGTAAATGCTAGATGTTAAGCTAAAGATAAAATTATTATATCGTCATAAGCTTATCCGAGCTAATTAATGCCACTTCATTTTGTTTTTCACAAAATAATTCAAATATCATCCTAACATACTATTTACTCATCACCAAGACAATCTACCTTCACATATGGTCAACGCAACATAAATTTCGACTCATTCGCCACTAAATGTCTGGATTAGCTTTAGTTATTTTTTCGAGTGTTTTTTTTTTACGAATATACATTGAATAAAACGTTTGTTTTCAATATGATCATCTCTATGTTCACACCAAGCTAACCCCAATTTGATTATAATATCTCTAGACAAATATGTATGTATATAGTTAATTAAGGCAGTATACACATTCAAATAAAATAAATGGTAAAATAAATAAATATGTTGTTGTTAAACGGTAAACGGAATAATAATGTTGTTCTCTTATTTGTTTCAGTTCACTAACAAGGGTGAGATTGGCGCGACCCTTGATGATATAGCTCGCCGTAAGCCGTTTTTTTGTCAAGGTAATGCCTATGGGGTATGTATTAGTGTAAAAATATCATTTTACACGAACACACATGCCTAAAATTTATCAAGCATAGTTTTAAGTTGTATAAACTGCAAAACTTTTCTTAAAGGATAATATTAATTACATTAACATAAAATAACTTAAGAAACCTGCTTGCCAACTTATATACAGTAGCACCATGATTTCTTTGGTGCTGACTGACGGCTCACAACTGACAGCTGACGGCTTTGAAAAGTTACCAGACCAAATTATGTATCCCTACGCCGAACCAAATGATCTGCAAAAACATGTGTTTTGGGGAACAACCTGAAAGTGAACGAATGAACCAACTGAACCTTTCCTCTCTGCCGATGTCGCGTTAGGCCCATTACTTTATCATGTCCGGGAATCGAACCAAGAAATTCCGGTCGTGATTTTGCCGTTACCGTTTTTCTCAATTTTTTTTTCTTTTTCTCATTCCTCTTTTATTTTTTCTTCTTCTTCTCCTATCCAGTAACGTAACTTTTACTGCGAGAGTTCCAGTGAGTCGTGAATATGGTCACTTTATCATGTGAATGTGGCACTCGAGCAGTTTGGGCTGTATATGGCAACAAATTTACAATATAAACCGCAAGTCTCTGAGGTAAGTGAAGGGCCCTTAAGTCAAGTGGAACAGAAGAAAGTTTCACGACTAGGTTTCCTAACGTGCGCTCGCTCGGCTTGTTCATAGAAATATAGGATTTGAAAGGTTCTCCTTTTTTTCTTCTTATTCATTATCATTTTTTGCGTGTTTCATTTTACGTTTGGACACTATCGGCTTATTTAAGCGCATACATATTTCAAGTATGAATAATTATCATATGTATTTGTATACACACGTCACACTAATGATTTTTTGGGGATTTTTGAATGTATTAATTGTATTACGGTTTATAGAGGAAGTGACTGAATGGTCTAAGGCGTCGCGCTGAAGATTGGGAGATCGGGGCTTGAATCCCGATAGGATATACTGAGGTTAATTTTCCATTTACAGTTTCCTACTCTCCTTTCACGCAAATGTGGGTAAATTGCTTCTAAAAAAATACTTCGTTCATCATACCTACTACATTAGTGTAGTTATCATACCGTATACGCCTATAACCTGAACAGGTATTAAGACCTGGTGAAAAATTTAAGATAGAGAAATAAACTTAAATGACATTTATAAAATATACTAAAACTATTTTAACATATTTATGCGTCAGATGTCAANTATATATATATATATATATATATATATATATATATATATATATATATATAGTAGTACTACCTAAAAATAACGCTAAAAGGTTATTTTGTTCTTAATGTACCTTTGACACTCGTTTGATCATTTTTATTACGTTAATGTTTTCTACGGTCAAACAGATGTGTACTAAACAATAGAAGCTATCAACTACGTATGTTCTGGTGGTCTAGGGGTAAGGTGTTGAGTGCTGGGGGTCCGGGGTTCAATCCCCGGTTCCGGCACAGATTTATATAATTGCCAAACCCTTCCCCTCACCTCTGACAAGACATATTGTGAATGTGGGGAATGCTAGGCCTCCGCCGTGGTTCGGATTCCACGTTAAATTTGTAGGTCCTCCATTTCATCTCACTATAACCTTACCATTACACATTAGCGTAAATGGGAATAAACCGAACGGGTAGTAAGATGCGGTGCTAATAATAATAATAGCTATGTATGTTGACTGACCCACTTGATCGTTTAGTTTAATTAGGATGGTTGTACAGGGCCCGTTTGGCAGTAGACTGGATAACAAGTCATTTCCTGTCGGTGAACATTTAAAACTAACATTGTCAGCGGATAAAGGTGTGTATGCCCTTTTCCGTTTGGTTCACAGAGGTGACTCCTGTGGCTAGTACCGGATGTAGTCTTATTATATACGTACATATAGCTACACTACTATCTTATTAAGGCGGAGTAGGTCAAGAGCCTTCTTAAACACTCTAGTTGAACTTTCCAAGGGTGTTAACAATTAGTAAAGTCACGTTGTTCATATTAATTTTTATGAAGCAGACTGTTAAGTTAGTTTATATAAATATTCAATGACTTATCATAGGTTTTAAAGTGGGTCATGGCTATAGATTCCCAAAATTAAATTCAAATAACTTTTGAAACTTTATAGTTCTACATGATAAATGTTTTTATGTTCTAGTATTCCAACATATTTTTTTTAACCTTAGCACAATAATCGAAACGCGTTTATAAAAATGAGTCTGGAAAATGTGATGTTTTCTGTCAAACCTACGTACAGTAGCCCCACGGCTTCTTTGGTGCTGACTGACAGTTCACAGCTGACAGCTAAAAGCTTTGAAAAGTTACCAGACCAAATTACGTATCTCTACACTGAACCATATGATCTGCAAAAACATGTGTTTATCAGCTGTCACTTCTGATGGTCAAAATTAAGTTATATACCTAAATGTTGACTGTCAGAAATCAGCTGTGAGCTGTCAATCAGTACCAAAGAAGCCACGGGGCTACTGTAGGTGGTCATGAACTAAGTATGTCAGACTTTGTAGAAAACATTATAAATACATATTTTGATAAGAAGCGTTATTAAGATAAGAGAATAATACAATAAGCTAAAGTAATGAAGCTTTATTTTAGTAAATATTAATTAAATAAGATTAAACTCAATGAAGATTTATAATGAGTACTTATAGATTGTCAATATATTTGAAACTATTTAATTAATTTTTATTACAAGAAATTTCCAATACTTTAGTTGAAAGTATTATTCTCTTATCTTAAGTACATTAGGTTAATCTACTCATTCCTCCCAGTAACCGGGTGGTTAGAGCTCGAATTTAATTAGTGCAGTTAAATGTGGATAAATAATTTCGGTAGCTAGACATGGTGAGATAAAAATATAGTATACATTAATTTCGAGCTAATAAATGCATACGCATTTGATATGGTATATTGTGAATTAAATTGATAGGGGTGTATGAATATAATCAGAAAATCTGTGTTTTTAAAAATTACTTAAAAATTTTTTGTTGGCAACAGTCACCATGGGTGACCTGGTGGTCTAGGGGTAAGGTGTCGGACTTCTGTGCTGAGGGTCCGGGGTTCAATCCTAGGTCCCGGCACAGATTTACCTGATTAGCAAACCCTTCCTTCACCTCTGACAAGACATCTTGTGAATGTGGGGAATGCCAGGCCTCCAACGTGGTTCGGTTTCCACGTTATAACTGTAGGTCCTCCATTTTATCTCACAATCACCCTACCATTACACATTAGCGTAAGTGCGTATAACCCGAACGGGTAGTAAGACATGGTGCTAATAATAATGATAATAATAATAACAGTCACCATGCATGACACTAAAATAATATTAAAACGATATTTTTTTCTGACGAAAATGCAGTTTCCCAAAGGTGATGGTGGTGATTCTACTTTTTTTTGACTGATTCTGGGCTGCGTGTCTTGAGGAAGCTAGACGCTTGACGCCATGGCGTCACAGGGCTCAAGGCGACCATATCGCGAGCGCGAGTGAATCACGTAGTGTCACGCACGCTGCTAGGTAGGGTAGAGTGCCAACGGGGCGCATGCGCGCGACTAGCGTGCGAACCGCTGAGCTAGGAGTCTATTTGCCAGCTCTTAGGCGGTATCTTGTGCAAGCACAAGCTACTAATTCTCTCATCATAATTATATTAAAAAGTTAAGGACCTGTTTATATATTAGAATGTGTCAAGATGTCACTGTCGCAATAAACTTACCGGACGTTGATTGGAAGATGGTTGTGCCACACTCAATGCATTTTCAAAAATCAGTACACTACCGTTTATCTTAGAGCTATTATTAAGAACAAGATTTCACTTCTAAATATAATAGTATAACATATTAACATTTGCCCGCGGCTTCGCTCGCATTAAACAATACACCAAAATGTTCAACAACTTCATATGTTAGAAAATAATTAAACTTCAGGCGCAGTGTTTTAAGTGCGTGAGAAGATTTATGAAGAAACATGGACTGGCCCAGTGCCCACATACCCTTATCTTAAATAACCCAGCTCATATCACGTGCCATCCTATGTACAGTAGCCCCATGACTTCTTTGGTGCTGACTGACAGTTTACAGTTGACAGCTGACGGCTTTGAAAATTTACCAGACCAAATTGTGTATTCCTACGCCGAACCATATGATCTGCAAAAACATGTGTTTAGCAGCTGTCACTTCTGACAGTCAAAATTTAGGTATATACCTAAATGTTGACTGTCAGAAGTTAGGTGTGAGTGGTCAGTCAGCACCAAAGAAGCCATGGAGCTACTGTACCTGCAATAACAGTTGCAACGAATATTCACTGCTTACTCCCGTTTTTTTTACACTACTTCGCTTGCTGATGATCTAATGCGGTGGTATATATAGGCTTATAGCTTACCATGATTCTCTGAAAAATAATGAATACAACAAATAAATTCTGTCTCGATCCGTTTATTACTTTTGAGTCTATCATAAACAAGCAAACAATAAAACTGAACGCACAGACAAATTAAAAAAAAAAAATCATGTAAAAATTATTACTAAGCCTGAACAAACTTCATCCAGCTTTATTTATGAGCTAAAGTCACAAATAAAGATACACATAGAAAAGATAACATAACTGTAAAACCCAGATTTTTTTTATGTCTGGGGACCCAAAAAATATCAACTACATAATCTTGTAGTCGATTACAATACTTTCTCAACACAAGAAAATAAAATCGCACAGTGACTAATAACTTGACAATAAATACTCGTATATAAATATCATTAAACTTTGGTTATCTTGGTGTCTACAAATCTCAAATTTGCATAAAAAGCCCACTTTTTTTAAAGTGCTAATTTTGCTTCATTCATACTAATATAAAGACTATATTATTTGACAGAGATATTTAACTAAAGGTATGCCTTTGATATCCCAAAATTTCAATCAAACTTTCCGTTAGATAGTGTTGTTAAAAGTAACTTTTTATAGATCCATGTTTCAAATAACTATCTGGAGTTACAAAATACGTGTTATTATAGGATATTTACCGTTTACAACCGTCTGTAGCATCTGGCAGATGTTTCTGAAGGCGGAAGTGCGAGGATAATAATAAAAAAAAAGTGTCGTATATGGTGCCATATAAAACGTGTTTACTTTTTGACATCTCCGGGCAATATTATGAATACCATGTGCAAATGTTTATTTTTTAGTATAGGCCTAAATAACAGCGTCATTGTGTTTTAAGTAGCGATAACTTGAACCAAGTGAAAATGGTCGTATGCAATTTTTTTTAAGAGTAATAAATACTCCGTTTATTAAATAGTATATTCACAAAAAATCCTAAAAAAACGAGTTATCAAAATATTTTCTTTATTTTGTCTTAAATTTTAGAAAAGAAAGAGGTGTCTATTCTAAAATGTGATAGGGCTTATAATGCTAGAAATCAATATTAATTAGTGTTTCAAAATATGTATTTTACTTTGAAATATGTGGTAGACACATATTATTCATTCAAGGTACACATGACATTCGCATAGCAAAAACGCCCACCTGATAAGAAAAAAGGTGACAATGATTTTATTTTTTGTGTTCTGTCTTTCGACAGGTCCCTTACCTTGTCCAAATTGAGTCAGCTAACATGTCCTATTAGGAGCTTCTTATTTTAGATCATGACACCTTCATCTTCTTTTCTTTGTTTGAGGTCATCAATCCGTTGCATTCGTGGTATTCCTGCTCCCCTCAAACTTTGCCTTCCATGACGTCACTCACAACGTCATTTATGCTCATAATGTGACCCATCCAGTTGTCCTTTATTCATAGAATCACCTGACCAATGATTCTCTTTTCATTTACTCTTCTTAGAACTTCTTCATTGGTCACTTGATCTGCCCCATTTTTCCTCTCTTCTACTGCAACACATCTAAAAGCTCCCAAAATATTTATTCTCCCTTTTCCTCAGGATCAATTACCAGCTCCATACAGAGTGCTGACATATGTAGCCTTTCACAAGCTACTTTCTCATTTCCAAGTCTAGTTTTCTAGTTAATAAATAGCCTCACATTTCTCATGAGTGATTAAAATAATAATAATAATGATTTATCTTGAACATTCATGGTACAATTTAATAAGCAAGGCTTGTTTTGTATTTATTCAAAGTTAATTGTTAACACCGTTTAATATAGCTATAGTTTAGCGAAAATTTTCTTATAAAGCTTTTAAAACTTGATACCCGCCTCGGTGGCGTAGTTGGCTAACGCGCTAGTCGTGTTGAGCTTGACTGCTGAGGACGGGAAAATCGAGGTTCGAATCTCGGTCAGGTGAACTGAAGGTTTTTTCCTAAATGGTTTTCCACTCTCCCTCCACGCAAATGCGGGTTCACTTCCTCTAATTCAACCTTCCCAATTCCTAATCCATTAGCGTAATTAGTACTTAAAAGCGTATAACCTGAACGGGTAGTAAGACGCGGTGCGAATATTATTTTATTATAAAACTTGATAAAAGTAATCAAAGTTAAGTCAAAGTGTTCGAGTGAGTAAATGTCCATATTGACATGGCGCCTCTTTAAATTATGCTGTGGGTTGAACCGCTTGTAAATTGGTGTAACAAGCTCTGTTGAAAGTCACTGCTCAGACACTCCACTGTAAAGGGGAAGTTTGAAAACTATTTCAATCACCTTAGCTCAACGGTTGAGACTGTCGATTAATAATTTAAGGGGCTTACAGTTCTAATATCAAGCTTATAGTTTGGCTTACCGGTGATGGGATTGTTGAGGATCGAATCCCGGCGGGATATACCAAGGGTCAATTTTACTTAATGGTTTCCACTCTCCCTCCACATGAATGGGAGTGCTTTTATTATAAACTCTACCTTTCTTATTCTTACTCCATTAATGTAATTAAAATGCATATAGCTAGGTTGGGTAATAAGGCGAGGTGAAAAAAGTCCCCTATTACACTCCCATTCATTAGTAACTGCGACTAGTTAATTTTATTTTGTATTATTTCTCATTTTATTGATTGTTTGAGCTATTTAGTGCATACAACAAGCAATTTTTGTATGGCTTTATTTGTACCCGCATTTGCTTGGAGGGAGAGTGGAAAATAATTAAGTAAAAACCACCCTCAGTACACCCGACCGGGGTCGAACCACGATCTCCCCGTTTTCGGCAGTCTAGTCTATTGCGATAGTAGCGCCTTAGACCATGCGGCCACCGAAGTGGGTAGTGCCTTATCTTACAGTTGGAAAAGTTGTTTTTATCAACTGTAGATCCATTTCTCTTAAATATCATACCACAAAATAATGAGATTAAATCTATAATATAAATAAGTTTGCTATTCCGAAAACCCAAGTATTGAAGAGTTTTACAAATTTAGTAAAACTACATAAGATCAATATTTGGGTTTGTAGACTATTCAACTGATCTATATCATTGTGAGCAAGCTGCAGTAACATATAAATTTATCTTACTGATTATTAAGCTTAAAATAAACTCGCAATTTAAAATGTCTTGATTCAAGACGGTATCGTACTAGAAAGTAGCACCGCTTCCACATTTCTACTTAGCACACCACAATAAGTATGTGAGCTATTTAGTGTCTTCGCGTCATACGTCAAAGAATACAAGACGTTTATATATACATATGGTGACCTGGTGGCATAGGGGTAAGATGTCGGACTTCTGTACTTGGGTCCGGAGCTCAATCTTCGGTCCCGGCACAGATTTATCTGATTGCCAAACCCTTCCTTCACCTCTGACAAGGCGTGTATTAATCACAACTCGTGAATGTGTGGAATGCCAGGCCTCCACCGTGGTTCGGATCCCACGCTAAGCTGTAGGTTTTCCATTCCATCTCGCAATCACTCTACCGCTACCCATTAGCGCATGTGCGTAAAAACCGAACGGGTAGTAAGACGCGGTGCTAATAATAATAACATAATACGTTATCACATTAAAACAGAGCAAAACCTTTTGTTCTAATTTTCGCTACTCCGTTAATATATTATATTGAGTGGCTAAAGAGGCTTTCCACGAACCTGATATATTTTGGTTCATTTCCGGGGGGTGGGGGGTTCATTAATGACTTAGATAGTAAATTTCTGTCACTTTTATTATGTATGCTAGTGTGTTTATTTTTTCTAATAACCAGGACTATTATCAGATAAGTACAGACAGTCCAATTTATTTAGGGATTACCTTAAGTCAGAAAAAAAACTAGATCTATTTCCATTCTTTCATACGTGAGCAACGTGGACAACAGCTGCCACGTTTGTTAGATATTATCAATACTTGTAAAAGAACACTAACAATATAGTAAAATGCTATTCATTTTGGCCCCAAAACATGTATTTGTATTTTATAAAAGGAACCCTCTATCATTGCCTATGTAAATTCATTAAACAAAACATTTGACTTGTTAAAATATTGAAATGATAAAAAGTGGTCTGAGTTTCATACAAAGGGTTGGTTTAATTTTCCCACCGCGCCTTACCGTTGCCTCTAATCCATAGTAGCTTAAACCTTTTCTAACAATTGAAACACTTAATGAAATATGGACATTTAGTTTTGACAATTGAAGAAAATCGAATCTATTGGTGAGGCAGATATTATGTACGAAGCTGCTTTTGGGCATATTTTTAAATGTGACGAAACCTGCGCTGGTGGTTGCATGGTCTAACGCGTCACTCTCGTGTGAAACTGGATTGTCTGTAACGGAAACATCGGGCTTAAAGCCCGCTCGGGGTCAACGCATCTTTGTTTTTCAAATGATCTCCTACGCTTTATTCACGCGAATGAGGGCACACTTCCTCTAAAATAATATCTTCCTAGTCTCCATTCCATTAGAATAACTAATATATGGGTATAAAGGGACCTGGTGGTCTAAGGGTAAGGTGTTGGACTTCTGTGCTGGGAGTCCGGGCCTCAATCCTCGCTCCTAGCACAGATTCGGGCCTCAATCCTCGCTCCTAGCACAGATTTATATGATTGCCAAACTCTTCCTTCACCTCTGACAAGACGTGTATTAATCACAACGTGTGAATGTGAGGAATGCCAGGCCTCCGCCGTGGTTCGGATCCCACGTTAAACTGTAGGTCCTCCATTTCATCTCACAATTACCCTACCATTACACATTAGCGTAAGTGCGTACAACCCGAACGGGTAGTAAGACGCGGCGCTAGTAATAATAATAATGATAAAATATGGGTATAGCCCAAATGGGTACCAAGAATCGTTGGACAAAATAAACATTGTCAAAAATCTGAATTAACCATGAATCAACTATAAGCGGGGTCTTTACGCATTTAACTATCTTAATGTGATGGGTATTAGCAAGGGGGGATTTAAAACAATTATAATTAAATTTTTGAAGAGTGAAAGTGGGATACCACTCATAAGAAACCACCGTCAATAAAATAGAACTAAATTGGAACCCTAACCTTTTCATCATCGCCAAACATCAATAAATAAGGTGTACGTTTAATCCGCGTGTTCACCGATGCGAGTCATAAATGCTAAGAATATACCCATGTCATCTTAATTCATCATGAAAACTAATATCGGACCTTAAACCCATAACGTTAAATGCAAAACACATTTTTTTTAAATGGCCATGATATTTTTACAACGGAGGTAGAGCCGTTGTCTCAATAATTGGGTACTCCACAAGACCTCATTTAACTGCCACACTTTCATTTCACAATTATGACTGTTAAACAACTGTTTAAACTCTTGAAAAAGAGCTCGGGGTTTCATTAATTGTTTTAGAGAAGAACGAGGGTAGAAAAAAAAAGGTGTCTTTTGAGGCGGCTCGGTGTAAAGATAAGAATCTGTAATTAGTGGTGTGAACATTGCTGTGTAGAGAGGAAGAAAATGAGCAAGA
>CABFVX010001307.1:75482-117660 GCA_902151425.1 Timema shepardi | reverse complement strand
GGGGGTGTTCCGAAAGGGTTTTCTACATTCCCACCATGCAAGTGTGGGTTCACTTCCTCTAAATCCAACCTTCCCAATTCCTAACCCATTAGCTTAATTAGTATTTGAATACTTGATATAATAACGAATTTAAAATATTCAAATATAGACTTTTTTTTAGCGACTCATCTTACTACCCGTTCGGCTTATATATATATATATATATATATCTTCTAACTACACTAATTTGTTTGGGATTATGAAGGTTTAATTGATATGAAGTGCACCCACATTTGCGTAGAGGGAGATTTGAAACTTTTTTTTTAAACCTCAGTGCACCTGACCGGTATAGAACTACATTCTGGAACCGCCTCTGTGGGGTAGTTAGCTAACTCGCTAGTTTCGTATTGAGTTAGACTGCCAAGGACGGGGAGATTGAAGTTCGAATCTCACTCGGGTGAACTGGGGGTTGTTTTTCCTAAATGGTTTTCCACTCTTTCTCCACGAGTTCACTTCCTCTATATTCAATTTTTAATCCATTAGCGTAGTTAGTACTTAAGCGTATAGCTCGAACGAGTAGTAAGACGCGGTGCTAAATTATTATTCTTACTATTGTTTTATCGTCTCAATATGTCAAGTCATGTGATTTGCAGCTGTTACTTTTGACAGATTTTATCAATACCTATACAATAACACTAGTAAAATAATAAAATGCTATCATTTTGGTCGCAAAAAAAAGTGTGTATTTTCTAAAAGGCTCCTTCTATGAAAAGTGGATACTATAGCTCAGCTACGATAGGAGTGAAGTTAAGTGGCAGGTTGTGTATTTAAAACATTGGATTGAAGTCATTAATGTCAACCTATTTTTATATCATTTTTATTTGCTTAGTAATACGAGTTATATATATATATATATATATATATATATATATGTGTGTGTGTGTGTTTGTCTGTGTTTGTTTGTTTGTGTGCTATGCCCAGTCAAATCTACGGCACGCAGATATATGCAATTTTTAACATAGGTGAATGAAAGTGCGTCCGAAAACACCCCGAAGCAGGATTTTAAAATCTTTAATTAGCTTTTTAATTACGCTATTTTTAACAAGTGTTTGAAGAAAATATTGTTCATCTGGTTTAAAATTAAGTTTCAAAGATAGCTGTAGTAAAAATATAGCTCATAGAGGGAAGGGGGGGAGGGGATGTGTACGAAATCGACCGTAATTCTAAACAATTTGTGTGTTTGGGGAGGGAGGGAGCATATATAATTAGTATACCACAATGGGTCAAGAGCAACGCCGTGCGGGATTGCTAGTTATCAATAAAAAGTTTTATCAAACGATTTTATTAATACTAATAATTGTTTGCAATAGATAACCTTCTGATAGCTGTCACCACCTCTCCTATCGTAGACGAGCCATAGTTTCATGGGATGTCTAGCCCTGGCAAGTGGTTGGTCGGCCCTCAACCTGACATTCGACCCGGAGAATCAGCTTGTAGCTGTCAGGGCTGAAGGCCAGACTGGTAAAGAGTTTATCGAGCTGTCGAAATGTCGAGATTTGATCGGGGATAATGTCTACCGGTCCGTCAGGGATTGATATAGGGTCGACTGCGAGCTCCTCAATCCCTACCATCCCACGCTGTCGACAGCGATACTATCCATTTATTAAGATAGGTGAGGGGGGAACTGCTCTGTTAACATTTGTAATTTGACAGTTTCTTTTTATGGTCTTAACAATAAATTATGTTAAGTGACCATTAATAAATAGGCCTACAAAGTTTTCTCACTGGTTTTTTTTTATCCTCTTTACATTCAATATAAGGGCTACCAACTCCGTGAACTGGACTGCCGATGACGAGGAGTTTGGGGTTTGAATATTGGTAGGGTGTACTGAGAATGGTTTTACCTTAATGCTTTTCCACGTTCCCTCCACGAAAATACGATTACACTTCCTCAAAATTCAGTTTTCCTCAATCCTAACCCATTAGCTTGATTAGTACATATGAGTATAAACCAAATGGGTAGTAAGACGCTGTGATAAAAAAAACTACGCAAGCTAAATTCTAGAAAGGACGCAGTCACAGGCGTCAGTCTCACCTGATTTGGTTTGGTGGCATTGGGGAGGACGTAGTTTGATTCTTGACCGAAGAACTGTGCTTTTTTATTTTCAAAATGTTTCCTTCTTTTTCTCCACGAAGAAGTGGTAGCTACACATCCTTACCCTTAAAGCCGTAGTTTAGATGTGAGAATAAACCAAAAGGGCAGTAAGATGCAGAAAAAAAAATCTACTTAATTCAACGGTTGGTGATAAGCAAAACATTGTAAATGAAATGCATTCACCTTAGCGTGAAAATAAGATGGAAAAACTAAAGGGAGAAAAAATAAAGTAGAAACCTTTCCCAATGGGACTCGGATGAAATCTAAACCTTAACTTTCCTGTCAACTTCAAATATAAAAACACCTTCGACCACTCGGCCACCAGTACGGACAACATTAACTTAATTATATGGCAATGTGAAACTTCATTAAAATATTTTCTGAACATGAAAACTTGCATTGATTTTAAATGGAGAAAGTAAACCTATACAGTTTTCAGTTTAATGAATTAAGACTTTTAATCAGATAGAAGGTACAAGCTTCCAAACAAAGCCATTTCAGTACACACGTGCGAGAGTAAAGCTGGTGATGTTAAGATCAGTATATAATTCCGGTAAGGTGAACTGCCGGTGTTTTTTATTCTTCCCTGAATAACTTTTCATTACCAATCCAAGCGTGAATTTAAGGGGGTCACGGGGGGTACGTTCCTCCTTCCATTAGGTAGAATATTTATATATATATATATATATATATTAGACTAATAGAAGTGGAGGGTGAGGGCTATGGTGGTAACCAATGAAGCTGTATATTAATTTGTGGAGTGGAAGTACAGGATAATTACTTATGGGGGTGAAGCTAGGCTTGAAATCGGTATGTGGGCGAATGGACGAGTCGTGGGTGTAAGGAGAACTGTTTAGCGCGCTCAAAAAGTGATTTCTATTTTTCAATCTTATTGCTAGGTTGTGGGAGAGTATGGGTGGGCAGTGGACTCTGGCCAAGGTAATTGGAAAGAAGGACACGTGTTAAGGAAAGTATGCCTATCTAGCTCACGCGAATGTTTCTACATTCACTATATCTCTGCCCCTCCCTTTTACAATTTATAAATTCGTGCTTGTCCCCCTCCATGAAAATGCATGTCTCTTTCCTCTAATCTCCATATTCTTCGTCCCTACCGGGTCAAGGTGTAAATATATGGAATCTCAAACGGTTTAACAATAAATTAACAAACCATTCAAAGATATAACAATTTGGCCCCTAAGTCTGAAAAACCGATTAAGCCTTTCTTAACCACAAAAAGCTGTCTTTATCCTGGACTTTCTTATTGAATAAATAAGTCTGCAGCTCACTTCCCTAAATTTCTCAGGGCCGATTTGGTTACCATCCCGGTGGGGTCTTTGATCATATATTCTTTATTGCGAAAACTGACGGGTCACGAGTAATCATTTTTTGCCAATATATTTAAAAAAAATTACTTCAGATTCATTTAAGTAATCTTTCTTAATTACTTGTCATGTGAATTTTAGAATAAGGACATGGCTTTTTTTTCTTCATTTAAATAGGATCCGTTCATTTAGCACGTTTCTTCTGACGAATATAATAACTTTTGTGATTTATATGTGTGAAAAGTTAAACTAAACGTAAATAATAATGACTCAACTGTATTTTGACAAAAAAATAAATTTTTATATATAAAAGAACATTAAAAATACCTTCTTAGTTCGTGTTCATTTCCATCCTGCATTCTAAGCACTACAGCGAAACAAAGATTGAAATATTATTCCTGGTTTGCTATAAGGTAATCTTTAGTTAAATGATCTTTTTCTCGCTCTCGATGTTCTGTGGAAGTGCATCGTCGAACGTGCGGTTTACCTCAAGAGTCGACTGCCCCGTACCTGCGTAGTCAGCCACCTCTTCCCTCTTCCTAGTCTCGTGGTATTTGAATGCTCCCTCGGGAAGCGGGGGGGCGTTGCCCACAATAATGACCCCCTCCTCCTCCTCAACCTCTCAGCACAGGTATATATACACATACACCACGACCAAGGGGAGGGAGGCTTGATGCCATGCCTCCCTGCCCGTGTTTGCCGATCAATAGAACCGCCAAGTCGGCGGCAAGTGAACCCCTACTAAACTACTACTAGGAGCAGGTATAAAAAAATTAGACGTGGGTTGTATGGGTACACTTCAAGTATATCGGGCTCCAATTGGGATTGAAGTTTTAAATAAACTTATAAGCCTGAACGCAAATTATCAGTATGCCGATACAACCAAACTGTATGCGTTAGTATGCCGATACAATCCGACTGTACGCAAATTGTCAGTATGCCGATACAACCCGACTGTACGCAAATTGTCAGTATGCCGATACAACCAGACTGTAAGACAAATTGTCAGTATGCCGATACAACCAGACTGTACGCAAATTGTCAGTATGCCGATACAACACGACTGTACGCAAATTGTCAGTATGCCGATACAACACGACTGTAGGCAAATTGTCAGTACAACAATACAACCCGACTGTACGCAAATTGTCAGGATGCAGATACAACCCGACTGTACGCAAAATGTCAGTATGCCGATACAACCCGACTGTACGCAAATTGTCAGTATGCCGATACAACCTGACTGTACGCAAAATGTCAATATGCCGATACAACCCGACCGTCATAGGAAGAGGCTTATCTATCGGATAGAATTTTTTTAAAATTCTTTTTTACACATGGTCTTAGAAACCCTTCTGATTATATGAATACACTATCTGCGCGAATTGTACAGGGGTGACGAAAGTTAATATTTTGAGGAAATGAGCCCACATTTGTTTGGATGAAAAGTGGAAAATTATTTAGCTAAAAACATCCCTCAGTACAGCCGACTGAGATTCAAACCACCATCACAGGCAAAATAGTACAAAACAAGACCGACATCCTAGACCATGTGACCATGATGCTGGTTTTAAGTTAAAAGTTAGAGCTAAGAGATTTTAAGCCTTCGCGTTTGATATACCTATAAAATAACACAAATAGTAGTTGTAGTAAAATAGTATCAACGTTGACTGCGAAAACATATTTTTTTTTATTTCCTAAAAGGTTCTATCTATGAAAAGAGGACTCTAGATCTAACCGATGCATAAAATTAATTTTGAAATTCCACATTCATCTATTCTATAATCTAATAGCATACGTTATTCACACCAGTGATTACGCGAAGTAAATTTCATGCTCATTTTGTCTGGATGGCTGGTGACATAGTGTGTGAGAATCAAACCTTGCCGGTGATTATTTATTTGTAATTAATTGATTGATTCCCCACTCTTCTTCCGCGCACATTATGCTACATTTTTCTAAATTTCTATTCTTCCCATCCCTACACCATTAATGTAACTAAAGTGGACGAAAAAAACAACACAACTAACGCACGTAACATACTCGTATATGATTTGATTCGTATGAAATTAATGTGAGTGTAAATACAAAGGATTGAATTTGGGGTATGAAGTTTTCCGTTCCATCATCGAGCACCGGTTGGAGTCTAGGACTGGACCTCATTTTTCTCTCATACGGGGAAGATTAATGAGATGAATGAGCGGCTTTGTTCATTTTGAAGATCTAGAAGCGTGAGTGCTGCAGCCATGGTCAGAGAATGGTATGCAACTTGTTTTTGGCATCATCACCTCAAGTACTACAGGGAGACGAGTGAGATGTTTTATTATTATTGACAGTTCAGGACCACTAATTCGCGGTTACCACCAATTAATACATGTTATTTACTTAAAGGCTCTTATGCCGCAATGTTTCACGGCTTAGATTTATAAATTATTCTGCTACCGGATAGGTAGGACTTTCTTTTAAAATTACAATTGCTTTTACAATTAAAATATACATATATACACACTCTGAGTATTTGAGCCTTAGATATTTAAAATTTCACTATACTTACCCTATGACTTTTTCTTTTTATTTACTTCTATTTTTCTTCAAAAAAAAAAAATAACAACAAAAAATTTAAGTAATACATTTTTCCTTAGGTTTTTTATTTATTTAACAAACCTTAATTTTTATTGTTACATTTATGTTCCACCCTTCTGATGAAATTGTTGGTCCTTTTTCAAGCTCATAATAAGAGTCATTTAATTTGTGAGTATCACTCGACTCACTGGCGCCCACCCCTTTTATTTCACTAGTATTTAGAACTTCGCGACGAGCTACAGGATTACCGTGGATACATATCAGAGAGTAAGTTTATCTAGTAATTATGTCTATCGCTACTGGGCCACATAAAAACCACCAAAAATATTCTTCGTTGCTACATCACCGCGGATACCTTGAGAGGTTAGAGTCTCAGTTTTTTTTCAGGTTCTCTACCTGAGTTGTTCATTAAGTACAACGTGGGAGCGAGGTTATTACTACCCCCCCCCCCTATAACGTTACACCATTTGCGTTGAGTGTGAGTGAGAAACGATTTGGTAAAAACCACCGTAAGTAAGCTTAACTGGGTTTCGAGCTCCGACCCGCTTCGGTGGCCTCGTGCTCTAAGGTACTTATTCTTGCAGTAGACTAGACTGGTAATGAAGGGAAGATTGAGGTTTGAAACTCAGTTGGGTGGACTGAGGATGTTTTTTACAAACTAGTTGTCCACTTAAACGTGGGTACACTTCTTCTAAATATGACCTTTCTCATCCCTGAAACCATTCGCGTGATTAGTTCAATGGATAGTAAGACGCAGCGTTATAAATAAATAAATAAACAAATAAATATATATATATATGACCTTCCTGTGACCGGCAAACCAGAGTAAATGAATGAGCTTGACAGCTCGTTATAGTACTCACAGATTAAAGTAATTCAGTGTACTTTTTCAAAATACCACTTAAAATAATTTAAAGATTAGATTATATAATATTTTTTTGTTCACAAATAGATCGATAAAATATACCAAATAGTTAATTATTTTAGTGCCTTAACTACCTCTGTTATTTTCCACAATATGTGTATTAAACATTTCAGTTTTTACTTTTTCGTAGGAAAAACATTTACACATTTTTAAATGTGTTCGAGGCTTTCTCAAGGATTAGCCCTTTATTGCCCACTGAATATGGACAATAATTATAACAGAGTTTCAAGGCTGTCACGTGCGGGAAAATCCAGAAAAAAACAGGGAATTTTGAAAATCTAGTAAACATACTTGAATATTATTTTATTAATCTGGGACATTTAACTGAAAGTTTAAAATGAGAAGAAGAAAAAGTGAACTCATCACTTAAGTAGGGCCTACACTGATTTAAAAATATCTTATGAACCCTTAAACAAGGGTTGTGGAGTGACAAAAGATCAATCCTTCTCTTCATTTGAAAATTGGGCTATATTTATTAGTTGATGAACGCAAAATAAAATAAAAATACACTATTTTATACTCATGGGCATCCCCTGATTGCTTAGACTGACTGACTACCTTCCTTACAGGAATGATATGCGGGTCTGTATAACAGTTAGGAGACGCACTAATACGGTTCTAAGAAACACGAAAAGTTGATCCGTACAATTCCCAATAATTGTCTTTATTTGTTGCGATTCACTTGTGCTTTATTTTTCGATTATTTATTTTTGACCCGCCTCGGTGGCGTAGTTGGCTAACGCACTTGTCGTGTTGAGCTCGACTGCTGAGGACGGGGAGATCGAGGTTAGAATCTCGGTCGGGTGAACTGGGGGTGGTTTTTCCTAAATAGTTTTCCACTCTCCCTCCACGCAAATGCGGGTTCACTTCCTCTAATTCAACCTTACTTATTCCTAATCCATTAGAGTAATTAGTACTTAAAGCGTATAACCCGAACGGGTAGTAAGACGCGGTGCTAAATATTATTATTATTATTATATTTATTTTTACCAGCCCCACACCCGACAGATAATTGTGTCCAAAAGATTTTAACACAAAAGTCGTGGAAACTACAGTAGGATTATGGAATAAAGGAACGTGTAGAAAATACACAATATTTTAGGGTCAACAGTGATAACATTTGACCATTATTGTTGGTGTTATTTTATAAGTATTTATAAATATAAAATCCATGCGGTGGCTGTAAGTCCTTCCAGAGCACTTTTTCTCACCTTACAATATTCTAGAGAGCTGATGAATGGATTGCCATCGTTATGAGAAAAATCCGAAACTTTATAAATAAAAATGTCGAACAAACAGTACAAACTTAATCCCATAGAGCTTAAATTTAGTATGGATGCTATTAAGCATGCTACCTTAATTATAAGAATGTGAAACCCTTGAACCATTCTAAACTATGGATCTAAAATGGTGGACAAAACGCACCAATTGAGTCTGATTCGGATGAATTAGATAGTTCAAAATTTACTAGACTTGCAGAAAATCTCACTTTTTTTTTTCAGACTAAACTACCAACCCAAACCATATTTTCCGATCACAAAATTCCCTAGCTACTGTTACCACATACTAAATAAAAAAAACTCAAATTGTACTTACCTTCAAATAAAGTTTATCTTTGACGGGGTCCATTGGCATTGAGATAACATAGCTAATAATCAATGGTAAACTAGGAGTGACAGAACAATTACTAACAACTGATGAACTATGATATGTGTTTCTGTAACAGTGTCCTATTAGTTAATTATACTCCTAATGAGCTGTAGTGCACTTTTTTCCATTTGGTTTCTGTAACATTATATATGAAATAGTTTTACTTTTCTTATGATCGAATTTAGACCATGGTCATCTTTATAAATATATTCAAACTACTAATTATTCTTTCATTTTAATGTGTGATTGCGATAACTGTTTCGTGGATCTGTATCATCTATATATCTATTGGAGATGAATTTCTATTATTTTTAGAGAGTTTCGTCTTATGTTATTTTCAAATTAGTAAATTATTAAATAATTTAGATTATACTTATATTAGAGTTCCTCAGTCTTGTATATTCTTTTAGATACCCACTAAGGAGATTGCAGTCCCTAGATTATCAAATTATTTAACATACTATTTGTCTTCTATTTTTAATTTGTGTTTATCTTTATTAGTTTAATTAGTTATTTCATGAGCTGTTTTTGGGGATACAATTTGGGATTATTATAGTTGCTAGTCTTTTTAAGGGAGGATGAACTGAATTTTCAAATCAAGTTACCTGTCCCCTTAATTAAAACGTTAACATCCAAAATGCTGATGACTTCGGTAGACTCACCTTTATCAAAGAAGGAAAAAACTAATGATTTGGGTGAATTGACCATGACAATTCATGCTTTAAATCTGGTTTATAAACTATTGAAAGGTATAGTAAAAGATAGGTTCCCATTTGACGGTTAAGTAATTTTGTTGAGTGGACATTTCTATAATTGTTTATGAGCGTTTCCCCGTTCATATATGTAAGCTATATTACAAAAAAGTATAGTATATCATATATTTTGAGGTCAGAGCTTGTAACGCTGAACCTGACTAGCAGCATGCATTCACAAGATTCGAACTATAGCTCATGGCTTCTGAGGCTGAAAGACGAACAGCTCCATAGTAACAATTATTTGGAAATTTAAATTCCCTTTTCACTAAGTGATATATATATATATATATATATATATAAGGGAAATCTTGGGCAGTCGTTTTACCACCCTATATCAACTCAAATGCGGGTGCACTTCCTCTAAACTAAAACCTTCCTAATCCTTAACACATTTGTGTAAGATTAGTACATAGGCATATAATGAGGTTGGGCGGTGCTAAAACAAAACACAAACACCTGAAGGCACTAGTTACATTAATTAAAACAGGACCAAATTTGTTTCTGTACAAATTCCATAGTAGAGAAAAAGAATCTATTCATTTGCTCTTAAACAAAGGTGCAATAATATTTACTCTGTAGTTTTCGTAACATATGACAACATTTTACTGGAGACATAAAACGCTCATTCCTAATGCTCACGTGTTCTCACGGAAATGTTTATTCAAAAGCGTGTTTATATTTTTATATGTTCAAGTTAATTTTATAGTTTCCACACGTTCCTGTGTAAAAGATCAAAGCGTTTGCTCGGATATTCGCTTAGAAGGGTGACGGAAATGGTTGATTTTTTTTTGTCGATTCCTTTTGAATGTACTTTTTGAAACATCGAAAATGTAAATTAAAGAAAACAACTTTAATATAGGATCGTTTGACGATTTTCTTTTTTCAATCAATCTTTTTAGTCCAATTCGTTTTTATATTTATAAATAAGACTTTTGTTATTTTTGTAACCAAATATTTTTACAGTTTATTTTAGGCTTATTCGTGGTCTCATTGTGAAATAAAATTGTATTAATTTGCATCTGGAATATTACGTACGTACTTTATTATTATTATTATTATTATTATTAGCACCGCGTCTTACTACCCGTTCGGGTTATACGCACTTACGCTAATGTGTAATGGTAGGGTGATTGTGAGGTGAAATGGAGGACCTACAGTTTAACGTGGGATCCGAACCACGGTGGAGGCCTGGCATTCCCCACATTCACAAGATGTCTTGTCAGAGGTGAAGGAAGGGTTTGGTAATCAGATAAATCTTTGCCGGGACCGAGGATTGAACCCCGGCCGCCAGCATATAAGTCTGACACCTTACCCCTAGACCACCAGGCCACTGCGTACTTTATTAAACCATTATAATTTTACTTTGGACTTTAAAAAAAAGTTTCATGCATTTGAGATAAAATTTATAAGGATGTCTCAATATTTTAATTATTCATACCTATATGACAAAAACATAACTGTTTGGATCTAAATATAGCAATGCACAGCATAAAATGTTTCCCTACTAATCAAAGCTTAGACGCCAAACCCCATTATTTGTTTGATAAAAACTCTCATCTCTACTTTACTTAACAAGTGATAATTTTCCTTACAGCTGAATTTGTGGGTATACGGACTAAGGCGTTAGTCCTGTCTGGTCTGGTTAGCTAGTAATGGAGAGGTTAAATTTTGAATCCCGGCTTAGTGTGGTGAGGTGATTTTTCATATAGTTTTTCTATTTCCCGTGATGCATTTTGTTGTTGTTAATTTCTACCTTTTATTTTCATTCTAATATTTTGGTATCCCGGATAGGCGTACTCGGCACAGTCAGAGTAAACACAATTTATCAGCATATGATTTAATAAAGAAAAATATTGTTTGTATTATTTATATTAATTTAATTAAAAATAGGAATAAATTGTTGTAGCTTGGCCTATTCATACGAAATTGTTTCTTCAAACCTAAACACCAATATATACGAATATAAATATTTATTTCACAAAACATCTGCAGTCCGATGTGTATTCCACACGAAGGTGAAAGATTATTAACTTCAAACTGGAAAACTTTAAATGTATCTGGTCAAACGATTTTTTTAAGGTAAATAATCTTTTGTTTAAGGCTACTGTGATTCTGAGGGCCTACCATACAAACATAATAGTAATTCTATTGTATTGCCTCAGAGTGTTAATAATGGTTCTGTAGAGGTAAAATTTCAAGTTGATGAAACACAAGCTTCTATAAAAACTTCATGAAATGTTTAGTCCGATAATTTCCATGAATAAACATTTCAGATTTATGATGCATGATTGCGCTGTTTAAAAAAGCCTAATGTTTCGCTAAATGACCATATAAATATAACATTGGGAAACTTAATAACGCTTGTGAATTAGTGTTTATTTTTGTAAGCCTCTTTCTTTTTCATTATTTATTATTTTTAATTCTTTTGCTGTCAAAACCATTTCAAATAGTAGTGTAGAGCAAATTAAATTAGCTTAATATACAACGACAAATGCCCATGTTTATAATTTTTAAAATATGCAATGCACAATACAGATATAATTTTGTGATCTGAAAATAAAAAATAATTAAATCGATGTTTTGAATTTAATTTACTATTTCAATGTGACAAATTCTGAAAAAATTTTGAAATAGTCGTTCCCTCGGCACCAAAGCCTTTCACAAAAAGTCGGTCTCTTTGCGTTCCAGAATGCACCAGACCCCTCCGTATATACATACATTGCTGAAAAACGACCCGTCTACGTCTCAGATCCCTCGCAAGGTTCAGATACTTTCCGTGTTTAAAGCCCACCAAATAATATATATTTTAAAAAATATTTATGGATTATATTTTAATATTTTTTTTGAAAGTGTACTTGATTCATGATTGGTTTGATCTACAATTTTTTTTTCAGATAAAATTAAAACAAATTCGTAGAAGGTGTGTATTTTGGAAAATTTAAAATCAACATAATTTTACAGGTACATAACTTACAGATGTGATAAGTCTAGTGAAGGATTCTTACATCTTTACATCTTATCCGCACCACTAAAACACGTGGACAAGGCACAGGTCTGTTTTCGTCTGATTTTCCTTCAAGAAAAAGGTTAGGGATCAAATCTCAATTGTGTATAGCGAGTTTTTTTTATCTAAATATTTTACCACCCTTACTTAAAAGTGGGTACATTCCCTTTAAATTCTACCTTCCTTACCCTTAAACCTCTAGAGTAATTTTATAATCACTGGAATTTTCTGATAATATTTCAATAATTATTTTCGAAATACGAAGTAGAAGTGTAAACGGTTTAATTTTCCTCCAATTCATTTTATTTTACAGAGAACTATGGAATTTTCGTCTTTCATAATTACTAAGGGAAGAATATATTGTGGAAATAACTAGGCGACGCGAAAAAAAGTTAAGTCATTTTGCACTTTTTCTTATCAAAACATTATTTTGATAATAATAAATCAAATAGGTATCCAGTATAAACACAGTTTAATTTTCTTCACATGGTGATATGAACAATTTGTTGAATATCTGTCAAGTTGGTACTGAGTTTAATTACAACTTTTTCTCTACTTAAAAAAGTTTCTCATCGAATGCTACTATGATCATGACAGATATTCAACAACTGTTGATATCACCATATAAATAAAATATAGCTACGTTTCTACTGGAGATATATTTTATTTATTTTGACCAAAAAATTGTTTTTTCTTTAAAAACGGTGACAAAACTTCACTCTTATCGCGTCCCATATAACCGCAGTGAAAATAAAAAATATATTTTAACAATAACCTTGCTAAAAGAATAAATATTCTTGTGTCTAGAATTCTGAGAAATGTTTGCGAATGACAAACCTTAAAAAGTGCCGAAAATAAACAAAAAAAATTGGTTGACAGAGACTTAGTGTGATCTACATGTCCTCTTGAGGTGTTTTTTTTCCTCTTTTGTTTTTCTCACGTATAATATTCCGTGGTAGTTAGGCTGGTTTGACACGAAACAAAGTAAGATTAGTTTTGAAGAGTATTTGGATTTTCTGGCTTGTCGGGTCTCGCCATCCTCCCTTGTGTAATTGTGCCACGAGGGATTAGTGGCAACATTAGCTCTAGCTTGACAAGGCCTCACTTGGGTGTCAACTGACTGAATCTCTGTTGATCTTCCCGTCTTTACCGCCACAGAGCCGCGCTGCGTCGCATTGTTTGGAGTGGAGAAGATACCACCGGTGGTCCGAGAACAACAACGGTCTATTCGCCGTCATGAGTTCCTTCTGGCAGTGTGTGTAAGGAAATCTAAACAAGGAGGAAAGTGAAATTGTAATAGTTAGAATTTGAATAAGAGATCACTATAAAATAGAGTTTAATAGCGTGGGCGCTTTTGTGTGAATAGCCGAACAAGATCTTTTTTATTTTTGAATCACCTCGTCTTACTACCTGTTCAGATTATACGCATATATGATAATTATTCTAATGGGATAAGTATAAAGAATGAAGTGGCTTAAAGACAATATTCCTGCATTTTCATAGAAAGAGAGTGGGAAACAATTTAGGGAAAACCACCCAAGTAGACCAGACCAGGAATCGAACCCCTATCTCTCTGTCATCAGCAGGCCAGTCTTAACACGAGTCACACCTTAAGGATCTTAGACCATTCTACCACTGAAGTGGGCCCAAATAAGATTTAAACTAAATAAATGATACGGTGCACCATACAGGCATTCACGTTTCTATATTAAAAAAAAGTATGACATTTAATTAAAACTCGTAAATATGTGAAACGAAATATTAATTTACTTTGTTGTTGAGACATTTTGAAAAAAAAAAGCATCACATTTCACCGAAAAGCATAAATTAAATCATATAATACTGTTATACGTATATACGCGCCTCGGTGGCGTAGTTTGCTAACGCGCTAGTCGTGTTGAGCTCCACTGCTGAGGACGGGGAGATCGAGGTTCGAATCTCTGTCGGGAGAACTGGGAGTGGTTTTTCCTAAATGGTTTTCCACTCTCCCTCCACTTCATTTCCTTTAAATTCAATCTTCCCACTTCCTAATCCATTAGCGTAATTAATACTTAAAACGTATAACCCAAACGGATAGTAAGACGCTCTGATTAATAATAATAATAATTGTATACATATACATTGAGAGAGAAAAAAGTAACATCACTGTTCACCTAAAAGCACAACAATCAAATCACTATTTCCCAGATTTTTTAAAAAGTTTTATATTTACTTTTAGCTCGGAAACGATTAGTTTATTAAAAGCTAGCACTTGGCCGTGACTTCGCTTGTGTTAAACAATACATCAACACATTCGACAACTTCAAATGCTAGAAAAGAACGAAACTTCTTCAGTAGTAGTGTTTTATGTGCGTACGAAGATTTACGAACATACTCGCCTCCATCCCCTATTCCTCCACACCCCAGCTTATATCACGTGCCATCTTATGTAACCGCAAAACCAACCACGGCGGATGTTTACTGCTTACGACTGTTTTTTTCCCCATACTACTTCGCTTGCTGATAACTAGTGAGATGGTATAATACCGTTCCATGGTTCTCTAGAAAATTAGGAGTACAAAAGAAGACACATTTTAAGCTTGCTGGAAACAAAAATTGGACCGACAGACCAACATTTAAAAAATACATTATTTGGTTTTCTTATTGTTTATACTACCTAAAAGGAAAGGAAAACACTTCAAAAGTTTGAAGGCACAGAAAACACTAAATGATGTATCCATTCGTCACGCGTCTTTTATAGTAAATAAAACTAATCAAAGAGAAAAATAGCCAAATCAGAATTTATCTATAAATATTAATCCTCTATTGTTTCAAATTATGTTAAAAAATGTAAATATCAGGTTGACTAAAACACACCATCTAAATACTGATTATAATCTAAAATATGTGTTAAAAATAGAAATTTGTTTTGAAGATTAAATAATTGTAACTTCTCTATACACAATATTTTCTACTCTTGATTATCGGTACTAATTATAAAGGAAAGAAGATTAACATAGCATAAAGAATTGGTTATTAGAAAGAGTCGAACAAATTAAAATTACACTTAACTGTAACATTTCACAGTGCAGAGACGAAATTATTCATTTTGAACATCTTAGCGTGTTTCGATCAACTATTAAATTATCGATTTTAGGACTAGAGAATTTTTTTTTAGTTTGGAAATTTTACATTTTTTTACTATGTTACTAAATACTTCCTCCAAGAATTGGTAGCAATGCTGGTATATTTTTTTGTAAGGTTGTGTCCTTGAGTAACAAAAAACAGAGTGGAGTAAGAAGAGTTCAGGATGTAAGAAAACGAGGAATGCTTGCATCGTTGTTCCTTGTCCGCAGTAGACGGGGTGAGAAAGTAATGGTATGAGAGAGGGTAGGAGGGATAACTCTTTAAGTACGTTAATGAATGCTTGCGGTGTGGCAGCGCTGCGGTCGCTGGCAACTTGGCTCTGTACCGTACCGAATGCGTTTGAGGGAGAGAAAGAGGGCGCGCTTTACGAAGGAGGAGGAAGAAGAAGAGAGAACTCTCAGAATTTTCTTGAGAAGACGCTAACTCATGATTTGTCTTCAAGAGAACTTCACTCTCAAGCTCAACTTGGTAGGAGGATATGTATTTGGTACGTCCGCCATCTGTTCGCCTAGTGTTTGTGTGTGTGGTCTAGTAGGTAGTGGGCTAGATGTAGGATCGGAATTTCGCTGGGTCAAATTCTCGTGTTTCAAGGATGCTTGTTTGGAATGACAAACTTGGAAAGACCGATTTGATCTTTGAATAAGACAGAGAAGCTCATGTTGGGCATAGTAACAACGGAATTAAGCAAACTTGACAATCAGGTGTGTTTAAACTAAGATACACCTACCTATTCAAAGCTTGCAGATTGTTAAAGTAATTATGGAGTTTTCATAGGCCTGTCATAATCTGAGGCGTCAAAAACCCTTAAAATTATTCTCAATTATCTTTAAATTGTAATTTTTGGGTTTATCAAGTATGCCTAACTGTATAAGGATTAAGGTCGTGTCCGATTTTAGTATACCACTTCAGAAGTAATGCTTGACCCGTAATTATTTTGTTTCGAATTTGTTAAATAAATACATTCATTTTTAAATATATGGGGATGAAATAAAAATATTTAAATCAGGGTTGTTAAAAAATGTGAAATTGGTTGAAATTGCACATAATCACTTTTTAGGCTCTAGTCTAATGAGCTACTTTAAAGCATCGTATCCTATCAATTTCATTATTAATATTTTCAAAAATGCATTTCATAGATATAATTTATTGGTGATTTTAATGTAGCTTTCTCAAAAAATGCCAATAAAAAATTGCTAATTTGGACTAGAGACTTTTTGCCATTTATCTTAATCTTAATACCGCAACATTTAGTTTTAAAATTTTCGCGAACCTCCTTAATGCGTTAGTTTGATACAAAAATTATAAAACTTAAAATGAAAAGCTTTTAGTTGCATGGTGTCATACTGATTCTTTTTCCCTCTATTTTGGCTTGAGCCGTATTTTAAAATAAACTACTTAGCCTATTAATTAAGACTGAAAGTTTTAGAGGTCTGAATTGTGTTTCCACTGCTCCAATACTCATATGCTCATACATTTAATCTACGGTGCATTATACTCTGTGAGAACAAACTTGTTTTCTACAGATCCCTCTACATGCGCAAATCATAGAGAAACTAAAATCGCACCAGAGTTGTACAAAATCTATTTGACAAGGATACAATCTATTATAGAAATTACTTCTGTAACTAAACGTCTTGTCCAAAATGAATTAGTTTTGCTCTTGTAATAATAGAATGATGAATGGCATTTTGTACAAAATCTCATGGAAAAATAACAGAATTAATAGGTAGGTTTTCATGTTAAAATGCGCAGCTTCCGTTAGCAGATATGGCAATTCTGACACTCTAATTATAAATTACTTAATTTCAAAATGGCACGCACAGTTTGAAACGTCTCTTCTCAAGAATAGAAAAGCTAAATGAAAGAATTATTTCTGTTAATCCAAGTCTTCAGAGTTTGTTACCANCCCCCCAAACCTCCTGTCCTTGAATACTTCTAACCCTTTTACACTCACTGATGTCGTGGGGCTCCCATTGCTGATTTACTTGCGTCAGTTGCGGAATGACTTGAAAATTCAATTACTTTTCACTGAAGAGGAACGTTAATTAAATAGCTTGCCAATTTGGTATCGAGTCTCCACAACTGCGGTACAATTTTTGAAGGACTACAGTAGAGGACGAATACAATATTCTACGAATAATCATTCAATAAGATACATTATTTTTATATTAAACTACAGTAGACACATGGCTTCTTTGGTGCTGACTGACAGCTGAAAGTTTTGGAAAATTACCAGAACAAATTATATATCCCTACGCCAAACCATATGATCTGCAAAAACATGTGTTTAGCAGCTGTCACTTCTGACGGTCAAAATTTAGGTATATACCTAAATGTTGACTGTCAGAAGTCAGTTGTAAGCTGTCAGTCAGCACCAAAGAAGCCATGAGGCTACTGTAGCAGAACTACATGGCGTTTTGCAGGGAAATGGGTTTAGTTTAGTGATTGCAATTGGAAAGTTACTTTAAAGCTGGTGCCTTTTAAGCACTGCGTTGGCCTGTTTTGCTTTCGACCAGGTTTTTAATTAATTAAAGATATATTTATATAATCAAAATTTTAAAATTCAGTGTTCGAAATACACATATTCGTTCACAAAGGATACTAGTTTTTAAAATTTCAGACCTCTGCATGCGGTAGAAATTGCGCAATGCTTATGACCGACAAACTCTTCATTTTATTAATAGAGATTATTTTGTCTTTGTTTTATTTTGTGAATAGATTTATTACATTATTTTGATCAAATATGTTAGTTTAATACTCATAGAAGTGTATAAATTTGTCGAGTCTCGATGATTAGAATTGAATGTGACTAGGCTCACTTCTAACATCTCAAATTACACAAAATAACCGTGAAAATTGAAATATCCACACGTTTTTATGTAAAAGGTACTACTTATAATAATAAGTATATTCGAAGTATAAAATACAAAAATAGTTTTTGAATACACATATGTACATAATATTTTAATTATAAAGATTTATAAAGATTTTTTTTCTGGCACTTGAGATCGTTTTTGGTTGTTTATCGCGTAGTTTTGAATGATTTATTACTCTTAATCCATTTTGGAATTTCCGTTTTATGGGAATCTTCTATCCAGTAAGTTGTTTTTACAAGAATCTCAAAGTTATTCTAGTCATTATTTTTTAAACCATCTCTATTCAGGGTTGAAAAAAAAACCAGATTATTTAAAAAATACCCAAACCAGTTGGGCTATATTGGGATTTATTGGTACTTTTTTGTGGTTTATCTAAAAATATTTTGCATATTTTCTGATTAAACCAATAATTAAAATATAAGTATTATTCGGTATCCAGAGAAGAAGAATATTTTAATTTTAATATCGTAAGGAAAGGAGTAATAAGCGACATAATAAATGAAAACAATGCAACAATGTAATTTATGGCAACAATACTGTTTAAGTTAGTAGGTTTAAAAAATAAATAAAAACTGTTTGTGTATATTGTTGAAGGAATAGAAAGATGGCGAGGGGAAAGGGAGATGGAACACTATCCATCAAATTACTGGCAAGCCAGCTACAGAATTGATTTGTTGCTTTCTTTACATAAATATACAAGGTAATAGCTTTTGTTATCTCATTTGATTTTTTGACCAAGTATTATTTCTATGGCCTAGCATTAATATAGTGTAGGTACTTTAAAAATTATATCATCCCTAGTGAGTTGCTAGTTGAACATATTATTTTGTTCAACCATTTAAAATATTTTTATAGCTTAGTCCATTGAATATAATCTGTAATTTTAAAACTTGTGAATAACAGCCTATACAAATCAAGGTATTATTATTGGGTTTGAACCAAAAGTTTTTCAACAAAATGACTATTTAAGTGGGTTTGTTTGTATTGGGGAAAATTATCGCGTTTGGAATCCCGGTTAGGGGTAATGGTGGTAGTTTTTCTTAAATTAGCTTCCACTCTTCCTCCCTGCATATGCGGGTACACTTCCTTTAAGCCCAACCGTACTCATCCCTAACACATAAGCGTAAAAAAATCATTACTCACTATCGATGCTATGTAAAAGACGTTATTTCCAGCGCATCTAATACGCCGAATTTTACGGTACCTCAAACTTGACTGTTTTATTATAGAATGTTTATGTTAGTGAAAAAAAACTCTGCTTAATCTTTAAAACAAACAAGTTATAAGTTTATGGTATATAAAAAGACAACGATTAATAATATAGCTTGTCGTAAAGATTACAATACAAAGTGCGTCGTGTGTTAAACCTAACATTGGGGTGGTTTTTAAAGTCTATTAAAGATAAGAACCATTTTAAGAAGGAAAAAAATAATTGAATCAATCCATATGTTATGGCATTATGACATGACAAAGTGTGATGGGAGTGTGTGATAAGGACCACCTAATAGGGAGGTGTCAAGGCGTATCCTATATATTAAATGGTTCGTGTGGACACGTGTATAACGACACGTGTTCAACACAATGAACAATGACCAACACATCATTTTTATTATTAAAATTACCGATGATAGCTCAACAGTTTGGTAGCAAATAAGCAGTATTATAAAATATTTATCTTATGTGTCACTTTTGTAAGAAGCCACATTGTTCCTCTTTCTATTTAGAAAATCTATTTGACTTGATCAATTGTATAACGATTGGTCCACCTTTTTATAAATTTAATTCAATTATTATGCACACATTTTCTTATGTAATTGACAGTTTGTAAACAATTTTTTTTAAATATCTATAGATTCAGGTTAAATCTAGGATATTATCTTATTTTACTGCAAGAAAGTACCTTTTTAAATAAGTGTTTAGACTTCTATAGAGATTAATAATTTAAAAAAATAATTGGAAACGTCGACAAGTAAAAATAATTATTAAGACGTATGAAAAAATCGAATTAAAATATCTCGCTTGTTTGTGTGTTTGTGGTGGAGCGGGGGGGAGGGGGATACTCGTACTAGTTTTGTGTTTTGGTATACTTTGTTTTTATTGAGACAGTGGGAAATGTAAAAAAAACTCTTTAATGTATGTCAAGATATTTTCATCAATTCTCGAATGTAGACAAGAAAGCTCATTTTATATTATCGTGTCATGTGATCCATAAAAGAGTTTGGGAGGAGGATTGGGGTTGAGGGGGGAGGGTGTAATTCTTGGGGTGATACACTAGAGGCAAAAAAAAAAACCGGTACGGGTTAACTAGGATCTGTATTGTTTTAAATAAGGGGGAGTAAAATTACCATTTTTAGGTTATGTGCCGCCTTGCGCAGGATAAAGCGTGGAAGGACACGCCGTTTGCATACTGATGTCAAGAGGATTGGGAGGGGAGACCCTCGCGAGATTCTTAACATGTGGTCCGTGGGCGCAGGGCGGGGTGTCACTCTACCCGCCTTTAACTGATGCCTATTCGAGCTGTTGGGCACTGGAAAACATCGGGTGGTTAGAAACAATCAAGGTTCGGATTAGATTTAAGATTGTTTTAGATATCAAGGAGATGGTTTGTCAAACCCGTTCAATTATGTAAACAAATACAGTCTTTGTTTGTCTCGCTAAGTATTTGAACAATGAATTAATTCACATAATGATTTTGGAAATAAGCTACATTTGGAATACGTTTAAAAGGTGGTATCTGAAAGTTGAAAATTATTGTTTCCATATGTACATTACATTAGCTTAAGATGCCACTGTTTAAATTAAAATAACAAAAAAAATATATCTTAAATCATTTTAAAGTTGACCTAAATATAAATTTTTGTATTTCATAAAAAATATATTTTTGCCTAGCTTCTTAAATCCATTTTATTAATTTTTAGTTTACTTTTACTTTTTTGAACAGCTTCATTGGGCATATGTGGTAAGGCGTCATTTTTTTTTTTTGCCGTTGATTGGAAGGTTGAAATTAGAAACTCGTTATGTAACTGTGGTGTTTTTTAACCAGTTTCCTCTTACTTCCTCCATAAAAACTACTTTAATTTCTAAAAACTATATTACGGATAACTCGGACGGCTGGTAAGGAGTGGTGCCTAAAATGTTACTTTTAACATGTTTCCCTGATAACGGGTGAAATAAAATTTGATTAAATTACAAAATAGTTTGACTTATTTTATTGTCATATTCCTTAGTCTTTCGCCAACTATTTCCTTAGTAAAATTATATTTTATGTGAAGTTAATCATGATACCAATATGTTTTAAAAGGGCATTAATATAAAGAAAAGAGGGATTATTATCACCCTAGATTGTACTCATAATGAATTACGAACCATTCTTGCCTCCACTACGTGAAGAATAAAAATAAGCTCAGCTGGGATTTGAGCCTGTATCTGTTAGGTGGTTTGCTACATCTATTATTATTATTATTATTATTATTATTATTATTATTATTAGCACTGCGTCTTACTACCCGTTCGGGCTATACGCACTTACGCTAATGTGTAATGGTAGGGCGATTGTGAGATGAAATGGAGGACCTACAGCTTAACGTGGGATCCGAACCACGGTGGAGGCCTGGGGTTCCCCACATTTACAAGTTGTGATTAATACATGCCTTGTCAAGAGGTGAAGGAAGGGTTTGGTAATCAAATAAATCTGTGCCGGGACCGAGGATTGAACCCCGGACCCACAGCACATAAGTCCGACACGTTATCCCTAGACCACCAGGTCACCGCTACACCTATTAATGCGTCCATAATCTCTAATACAATTTCTAAGAGTATATATTTTACTGTTTGATATTTCTTTCTAGACAACAAACTACAAACAGAGAACTATTTTACTCTGACCTGAACTATTATGAACCCGGGACGGAGCCTGGGTAGTTTACTGGTATAGCACTAACTTGCTATGTCAAAGGCCCTAGGATCGTTTTCTATAATCAGATAAATTTATTGATCGAGTTAATTTCCCTTATTCTCTTAAGATTATAAACAGTTAGAATTAAGATGATTGATATATATTTCAAAAGAGGTGAGTAACCTGTTTTCCCACTATACAAATAGGATTTACTTTTTAGTTGATTTGAATAATTACAATCATTATTTAGCTTGCTACGCAGTATATTGGAAGATTAATGTTTCCACAACTTAGCTTTAAGAACATTATTATTATTATTGTTATTATTAAAATAAAGGAAATTGTAATTGAAAGTTTGTGTGTGCATCGCTTCTTACTATACGTTCAGTTTATCCGAAAATTTATAGCTTTAGTATGGGGATGAGAAAGGTTAAATTGGAAGTTTACCAGCGTTTGCGTGGAGGGAAAGGTAAAAACACCTGGCGTGTATCCAACTATAGTATGATTTTGATAGGAAGAACAGTAGAGGTCAGTTACTAGAGTTACTAAAACAATTTTAATATATTAATACATCAAGTGATGCTATCTGCAGCTGTCACTTTTAATAGATAGTATTAATCCACATAAAATAACACATTGTATAGAGAAATGTGTGCAATGTTGGCCGCAAAGAACTATATTTGAATTTTCTCTACTGTTCTTCCAACTTAAATCAGGGTATAGAATCTAAACCCCAAGCTCCCATCCATTGGCAAACCAGATTTTTAATTAATACTATGTTTTGTTTTCGTTTCTTCCCCATCAAAAACACTCACGTGTGTTTTCCCCCCATCAAAAACACTCAAGTGTCATTTTAAAATATTACTCAGTTTGAAAGAAAATACTTTTATGAAAAACTAATTATTTCTTGGTAAATTCCTGACTAAAATTGGTTACTAAAATTTACCATACATTTAAAGTGATTTAAAAGTTAATGTGTTTTAATTTATAATGTATTAGCTCACATGTTAATTCAAGGATTACTTATATTTAGACTGTGTCTGAAAATAGTTTTAAAATTTAATTTATGGTCAATAAATAATTCTGACATTTTTGTGAGAATTAGTTATACTATTTCAACTTAGAATCTAGTTTTAACCAACAAAGAATTAAAGACAACGTTTTAACACGCTGGTAACAGGTGATGCCTAAATTATTACCTGCATCTTAATTTAATATAAACAAATTAAAAGCAATTTTGGATGCTTAAAAAATGCCGTAAGGGAGAAAGGGGAACCCTTCTCATTTTGACACCTCAATTAAACCGTAATGTTTTATGACTATAAATAGCGGTAATTAGTTTCCCAGGGCAGCTAACATAAATAAAATCGCAGTGTGTAAACAATATGCCGACGTAAACCTTTTCAGACTGCAATTATTTATTTCCCCCGGCGTATATTAATGAACTGTTTCAGTAGCAAATGTTGTGAGTTGTGTTGCTGTAAATATGTACACTGTAACAATGGACAATAGTCCAATAAATATAACGTTCTTGTCAACCATATTTCAAAACAAAACGTGCGCGTCACTGAAACTTCTTTCTTTAGCAACTTTTTAAGGTATAATAGTTGACTGTAAAATTAATACTCCAAGTAATAAGTTAAAAATTATGTTAATTTAAGTTTGTTTTAGTTTATTTGGGTAATGTTTTAAAAGAAACCATAATTATTTTATATTCTGAAAATAACATTCATTATGCTACCCGCTTTCGTGGTAGTATGATCTAAGCTCTCTTTTGTAATAATCTAGATTGCTGATGAGGGGTGATCGGAGTTCGATCCCGGTAGGGTATATTGAAGGGTTTTTCCATAAATGGCTTTCCACTCTCCTTCCACTCAAATGTGGGTACACTTCCTCTAAATTCAACAATCTTCATTCCTAACACATCAGAGTAATTAGTTCATAAGCGTATAGTCCGAACGGGTTTCAAGACACGGTGCTAAAATAATTTTTTTTTTCTATATGCTCTCTTAAAATGCTCTCGTAATAATAATGGATCTCTGGTAATTCAGAGTTTGAGATACAAAATATGGTCGCATGTGCTTAATCCAAAATGGTTTCTTCATTTACTCACCTCTTATATGCGGGTACAGTATATTTCCTCTAAATTCCAACTTTCCCATCACTACTCCATTAGGCCTAGTGTAAATGTTAAACAGCCTGGATAGGTAGTAAACACGCGGCGCATAAAACAAAATATAATAAGGGAGTATAGATTAAACGTGTTTTATGTAACTTACTTTAACTTTAAAATTTCAACTAAACTTTTTAATAATACTTTGATTGCATTGTGTCTCCTTGGTTGTTAACGTTGTTACCGAACTATCAAACCACCCTATTTAAATAACGACAAAATCTAGGAAAGGGGTTGGGGTGGTAAGATATGTAATTACAACCACGTTAAAGAAACCACCCAACCTACCACTAATAAACGGAGGCCAGGGGCGCAATTATCTCTCCCTTCCTAGTTATCACTAATCGAAGCCACAGCGCTGGTAGAGGGGAGAAAATCCGTTTCAAAGTTGATTCCTAACTTGTAAGGTGTCTTCATTTCAAATCCCTCGCGAAAACACGCCGATATTCACCGTTAATAAGACTCAAGGTTTAATATATATATATATATATATATATATATNCAGGTGATCATTTTATGTGGCTTAAAGTGAGATATATTTAAAGATATATGAAATTAAAACATTAATAGTTCATCTCACAACCGTGAAATATACACAAAATTACGCTTAAGCCTGATTTATACAAGTTTCATTTTAAAGCCACGATATTAGGATCAGTTTAATATTTTTATTTAATTTTTAAATAATTGTTTTCCAATTGACTTGTAAGTTTTAAAACATGATTTCACTTCCATTGTTTCCTCTGTTTTTTTAAAAAAGTTTAATGCTAAAAAGCTCACCACGATGTGACGTTTATTTTGAGTTGTATTGAGCCTTACCTATCTAAGTTGAGCCGCGTAGTGTAGTAGAGCTCCTTTTTATGTTCATGTTAGCTGTGAGTTACATTTAAAATTTCATAATATTTTTGTTGGGAAATTATTCTTGCTCTCTTGGTTGCTAAAATTTTGTTCTAAAATCAACATTGTTGTGGAATTTCCTCAAAATTGTCATCAATATAAAAAAAATATCTTACTGATTTAAGTTTGAGACTTTACTGATAAGCCTAAATCACTGTAACTTCAATAAATGCAATATTATTTTTTATTTAGTATCGTAATGCAAATTTCAATGTAAGTCTCAACTAATACTTATTTTAAAATTAAAGAATTTAACCCACAGGGTATACAACAACAAAAAAGGAGAACAATATCAAAGTTTGCTCGGACACCATTTAGATTTATAAATTGAGCAACCTGGAACTGACGAACTGTCTAAGAAGCGAAGTTCTACTTTTTTTCCCGAGTGGGCCTATCTAATGATGTTCGATGACGAGGTGTATACATTATCTTCTTACGCTTACATTCTTTTTCAATTCATATGAGGAATTAGATTAAAATTGAAATATCCAATTAAATATATTGTAGTGGGGTTGATGTGCATTCAGGAACTAAAGGGATGCCCGCTTCAGTGGGTGCGTGGTTGGACGCGCAACTCTCGCACTTTTTTCAAAATTGTTTTCCACTCTCCCTTTATGGAAATGTGGTTTATTCTTCCTATAAATACACCATTCTTTAACCCTAAAATAATTAGTGTAACTAGTTTGTAAACGTACAAACCGAACGGGTAGTAAGACGCGGTGCTTGGAAAAAACCTGAAACAATACAAAGTTAAAAATCTTATAAAACCTACTCACTTTCATTTACAGTAGTTATTGCTAATAGAACACTAGGTTGACTCTTTTAGTGTTCTTAGCACACTTTAGTCTAGTCAGCCTTACTACCCACATAGTTTTTCAAATTCAAGAAAAAGGTATAAAGAATGTGGATATATACTAGAATTTGTTTGAAAAATTGTTATTTGACAACGTAGAAAATAAGTGCACTACATTATATATTATTATTATTATTATTAGCACCGCGTCTTAATACCCGTTCGGGTTATACGCACTTACGCTAATGTGCAATGGTAGGGTGATTGCGAGATGAAATGGAGGACCTACAGTTTAATGTGGAATCCGAACCACGGTTGAGACCTGGCACTCCTCACATTCACAAGATGTCTTTGTCAGAGGTGAAGGAAGGGTTTGGTAATCAGATAAATCTTTGCCGGGACCGAGGATTGAACCCTGGACGCCAGCATAGAAGTCTGATACCTTAACCCTATACCACCAGGTCACTTATACATTATATACATATATGAATTATACATATGTAGTTTGGTCTCACCACTTCTTAGTTCCTGATTATGCTATACACATACGCTAATAGTAATTGAATATAAATGAGAAATGTATAATCTAGAGGAACTGCACCCACAGTTGAGTGGATAGCATTTGGGTAGAGAAACACCCTAACGGGATTGAAACCATGTTCTCCGCGTCACAAGAAATCCAGTCTAACATGAGTGACGCGTTAGACCATGCGATAAATGATGTTTATTACATCTTTATCAAACCCGGGAAGAACCATTTCAAACTAAGAACACTATGTATTTGTTTCTATTCTTTTTTTGTGTTTAATGCGACAATTTTGAAATTAGATCTTTCTTATCTTTCCAGAGTCAACACAGATTTGTGCCTCGAATAAGATACAGACCCGCTTCACTGCTTGGATGGTCTAAGGCGTCACTCTCGTGTTGGACGGGCCTGATTAAGAAGGGGAGATTAGGGTTCAATTCCCTTTCGAGTCTTGGTCTTATTAAGGGTGTTTTTTTCCTAAATTGTTTTATACTTTCCTTCCACGCAAATGTGGGTGGACTACCTCTAAAATGCTTCCTTATTTATCCCTCCCCCAAAAAGAGTAGTTATCAAATATGTGTACAACCAGAACAGGTAGTAAAACGCGATGCTAAAAAAAAGAAGGAAGAGATGATTAGGTTAGGGGAAGGGAATGAAAAAGATGATGTCCACAAATATACTAGACACAATTTACTGTTTTGCATGTTTTGTTGGAAGGAAGTATATTTTTCTGGCGAGAAAGGAAATGGGGAAGACGAGACAGTATGTTGGTGGTACGGGATGCCACTGCGTGTTTTGCAGCGGTGTTGGCATATCAAGTCCATCATCATCATCATATCAGTCCCCCTATCCCCAACCCAAACTCCTCCCCTAGAACATATCAGCCGTTTGTTCCACGCAACGCAGGGGACACAAACACGTGCTAAGAATTTGGAAACTGTTGTTGCCTTTTCTCTTTTTCAAAATATTGCGTTGTTTTTTTTCTGGTGTGCGAATAAAGACTAGATTGCGCTTTGAAATAAAATTAGGTTAGGATTATGTAAGCCGACACCTTTGCTCAGTTGGTAGTAGATCTCTGCCTATTGAGCTAAAGGTCTCGGATTTGGGTCCTGGTGTGGACGAATAATTATAAGTTGGTGAAATTTGTGTTACCTCTTTCACAGTAATTAATTAACGGCCGGGAGCTGGGGATTGTGTATGTTCTAAATTTAAGTTAATTTATAAGTCGTGTGCTGATATAATCATTTTGTTCAGAAAGTCCGCGTTAAATAAATTTAAAAAAAAGATTATGTGAACAGATGTACACACTGTTTACCAGGAAGCTAACAGTATTAACTTGACAGATGACACTAATATGACCCTCTGTTAAACGTTATACCATTGGTAGACACGTGTAATAGCCGAATAGATTAAGTTGATCTGGTTGGTTGGTGATTAGGAGTTGGGCTTAAAAGTTCTGTCGAGTGTACAGTGTGTGGTTTATCCCTATTTTCTGAAAATAAGATTACCTTTACCTTTACCTAGGTGGACATTTGAACCGCAGTCGGTTCACAGCCTCGTTCTTTAGCGGTTAACCTCTTCCCCGTTTTCTTGTCGACAGCATTAGTCTCATCCACCTAACATCCAATGCTCTACGGTCACTCCTTACTTCATCACCCCATCTGAGCTTCGGACTCTCCAGTGGCCTTCTTCCCTCTGGTTTTCCAACGTACACTTCTTTTCTAATTAACTTCTTCCTTCTCGATACATGTCCCAACCACGCAATTATTTTGATAATTATTATTATTGCTGTAGTGTCTGTTCCCTTAAAAAGGTAATGTATCTCAAACTTTTTTACTTATTCTAAATTACCCATTTTCTTTCACTGGTCCAAAAATTTTCCTCGGTACTTTATTTTCAAACTCTAAAATAAATCTTCATCTCCATCTTCTTGCTTAATGTCCACACTTAGGATCCGCGAGTAGCACTGCTTTTAATATAGTTTTGTTTTCATTCTTATTGACACTAACCTTGTACTGACAATTTTATTTTAGGTGAGTGGCCCTTTTCGTATGGCGTGGAAGTGCAAAGACGTGGGAACAAACGGTTACCTTCAAGAATTTTTATTGTTTTGCAATTTTCTTTTAGGAAATGGTTTGATCAAGAATTGATCACTAATCCCAATTTACAATTCTTCTTCTGTTATTGCATTGTCATTTCATAATATATACTGTAATATAATATTTTAGAGTATTTATTTAATTTTAATTTAATTATTTTAAAATAATAGTCTAGGCCTATTCTCTTTCTTGTTAAAATTCTGTATCTTTCTGTCTTTATATAAAATTATCTTTATACAGTTTTTTAAAAACTTATTTAGAACATTTCATTTCACTTTACAGACATGACGTCTGGTAATTTATTTTAGCAATTAGCCATGGCTTAAAAATCAGCTTTCTTGGCAAGGTGTCAAATATTTACTCTTTAGTCTTTCCAGTTTAAATTCGCACACTTGTTTGGAAAATAATGCATTCCTTAAAACTATAGCGTAACAAAGTATATATATATATATATATAATTAATATATTTAATTATATATATATAATTAATATATTTAATGAGGAGGAGAGGACAAAGTGTGTGGGTTAGGGAACAAATTATATATATTTTATATTAAATCAATCCATACAAATATTTTTATTTACAAAAGTATAAAAATGTCAGAAATTTATAATTTTATGTAATTTAAAAATCAAACATCTCTTTTCAAAATTGATTTTATGTTTGAAATTAATTTTGTTCTAATTGTGCGTGAAATCTAATTTCATAAAAACTGGTTCTTATTCAGTTTAAATAAAATTTAACTAGTTATTTCTTGAAATTTAAGATGACTGTAAAAAATAATCGGATACATTGTTTAAGGTTATTACTTCTTTTCTGATTAGAAAACTATTATTTTATTGAACTTAGAAATTGGACTGCAGTGTTACAGGTTAGTCTCATTTTCTCTCTTTATACTAAAGTGCTTCTTCCTTCCAACACCATATTTGTATATTTGGTAATGTGGCCACATCATTCTACCATATATCCATCATAATGAAGTGCATGGATTTGAAACACATTCATTATCTTTATATATTTTATTCTAAATTTCTAGTGGTTCTTATTTGTAAAGGCCTACTTTGATTATAATATTAAAGTATTTTAACATATCAAGTTTACATATATACTATAGTTCATCATCTTACTAGGCCGTTAGTAGCAAGTGTGCTAAACCTATCGATAATTATAAAAAAAAGTCAAATATCATGTCAAATTGAGAAGTTTTCCTAGCACTCAATGGACTAAAAATAATATCGTCAGCGCCTGTAAACTAGACTGTTCCGTCTCGAGCGCGCGCTCCAGTCTGGCCACCTATCATTACAATCAATGAGTTCTATTTCACTTTTTTAACAGCTCGCGTGCTCGCTCGCTCACTCTGGCCGTATACTTACACAAACACACCAACCGACCCCCTGCGCTGTTAATTAATCACCGCGAAAGAGGAAACCCTCATTTCACCTATGATACCATTTTCGGCCAAACCGGGAATCGTACTCAGGACCGTTAGATTAGTAGAAAACAACGCTGCCAACTGAGCCAACGTTTCAGAATACTAATGTTAAGTACATTTTTATAATTCTAATATATTTTATTGTAATTTTATTCATTGTTCATAAATGTAACCAAATGATTATATACATGTCGTAGCATATAGTGATACTATATATTATTATGCACACATAGTTTTCCTTGTGGTTTTCATTTAATCCAAGTGGGGTTATTTTTTATATTTATTTGAAAAACATATTTACAATTATTTTTAAGAATAAATATGACTCTATGCAACTTTAATTAAATTTTAACCTGAAAATAAATAATATTTAAATATTTATTTGTATCGGTAGGCACGTGTACTAAACACCGTATTCGTCTAGTCTGGTTGGTTTGGTCTTGACTTGGAGAGCGGGGCTTTAATATACTACGGGTGTATATAAAGGGTGTTTTCATTTCTACCTTTCTCAAACTTTCCACATTAGTTTAGTTATATTCAAATAACCAGGATGAATAATGAATCGTGTCTCAAAATTATTCTTTTTTAGGATGAATCAGAGACGAGTTTTTAGCAAATATAAGAAGTTGGTATTTGCCTGAGATTTGATTTCCTCCTCCCTTCCCCATTTAACGCCTTAATACCTGTTCGGGTTGTCAACATATATTAATTGCTTTATTGTATTAGGAAAGAGAGATGTTACATTTTAAAAATAAATCTTGTACTCATATTCGCGAGGAGGGTGTAATGGTAAGCCATTAAGGATCAAACAGCCTTTTTACATCCAACCCGTGATTAAAGTCTCGATCTCCCTCCCAATTACTGGAAATCCATTCCGACCCAAGAGTGACTAGTATCGGTAGTTCGCGATAGCATTTTCGGTTGCTCACGGAGAAAATTTACTCTGCGCTTTCAAAAGTAACTTATTTGTTGAGAAGTGTTGCCTCAAGCTTAGAATAAATAATGCCTCTTGTCTGGAAGGAAAATTATCCAGTTCTGGTTACCGCTGCGCTCTCAATGGAGGCGTTTTTATGGGAGGTGTTATTATGATCTACTGACTACTCTACCTATGGAAGTCCTCATTTTCAGCTGCAGGTGATGAAAAACAATTAATAGATAACATCTTGATAACTGCATGTTAATGAGAGCGATAGGTTACGAAAATATTTTGAATGAAAGTAAATGTCACCCTTCTAATTAAGTTGCACACCAAGTATTTTCTTTAATGTTTGATTATAATTTTTATAATGAGTAATTATTTTATTTTATAGAATTAAAAAGTTCATTTTATTATTATTATTATTATTATTATTATTATTATTATTATTATTATTATTATTATTAGCACCGCGTCTTACTACCCGTTCGGTCGCTAATGTGTAATGGTAGGGTGATTGTGAGAGGAAATGGAGGACCTACAGTTTAACGTGGAATCCGAACCACGGTGGAGACCTGGTATTCCCCACATTCATTAATTTTAGTACTAAATGTACTATTTTTTTTTTACATTTTATCCATAACAATAATCCAAGTAACAGAGAAACTCCCACCCTGTCCCCCCTTCTCCACTACACACACACACACACACACACACACACGATTGAAAGCAGGTATGATGTAAAAGCCTATATACAGGTCACAATAAAGGCCAATACGTGATATAGCAAATTTTGAATCTCGTTAGCTGGCAAACCAATTTGACATTTCAAAAGTAACTCCCATACTCGACGAATTTGGTGACTGTTGGGTTAGAGCCTGCGACAATTAATAGGAGTTATTTTGATATTATATGAGACATATAACACTATTGCTCGTAACAACCCTAGTGCGAAAGGAAAGGGGTGAAGCCGGCACTTAACCAGATTACCTCATTTCTTATGAAGGTGCAGGAATGTCATCATTCTGGTGACATAATTTGACAACATTAGCATATGAGCGATGGCCTCTTCAGCCGTCCAATATAATTAAGATGGTGCCAAGGAATGGAAGCGCTTGAGGAAACCATTTTTCAAGGTTATTAGTCAAGTGGTTTACATCTTCATATTAAACGTGTAAAGAAGAATATAGAATAAGGTGACAACGCATTTTTAAAGATAAAATTCTTCTTTTTTTATCTTATTCTTATGGCATAATAAAAATGACTAGTGCTATCTGAGATTTGGTTTTAATATGTGTAGATGTGTGGGATGTTTATCAACCACACATGCTACATGCATACCTCTTCACCTTTTATTTTAACCTTTATATTCTATCACCATTTATAGACAAACTTAACATTTTTGGTTTGTTACCTCATAAGTAACAAAGCATGTTTAGTTATAGATAAATAATCAATGTATGGGGTGACCTTCTTTTAAAAATGGAATCTATTCAAGACCAATTCAGCATGTGTTTTGGTGTGGAAAAAAGTTTGTCATAAAAACTTTAAAGGCATCAAAAATTACTAAAACGTGTAGAATCTTGATTAAACTCTTTTAAAAAGAAATTAAAACTATTTGGATAGTTATATGCAAATTTCAACCGTTCAATATATATATGTTGTTTACATTTTAAAAGCCAATTCCTCTCAAAATTAACAGGCGAACTCATTCTTTAACGACCAAAGCCGCTCAAAATAGGATGAGCTAAAAATAATGTGACATCAAACTATCTTCAGACGACTAATTTCATTGCTTTTTCGGATATTTTTCACACCTATCGGTGGCCGTGTGGTCTTTACTCGTCAATATTGAGTTAAACTTGATTGCTGATGACGGAGAGATCGTGTTTCGCATCCCGGTCGGATTAACTGAAGATGATTTTTACTAAATGTTTTCCCACTCTCTCTCAGTGTAAATACAGTTAGACTTCCTCTAAATTCAACTTTTCATATCCCTAACTAATACAGTAGCTTAATTAGTACATAAGCGGTGATCTGGCTGTCCAGGGTTAAGGTGTTTGACTTCTGTGCTAGGGTCCGCGCTTCAATCATCGGGTCTCCCTCGTCTACTGATTTCTACCTCTCTTTCGAATAATTTTTGAAGAGCAAACCACTTCTATTAAACTGTGAATCTGTCTCTCTCTCGTTTTTAAAAGCTGATGCCATCATGGTGAAATAGAAAAAAAAAAGGACATCTCTAATAGCCCTTCCTTAGCTATGTACAAGAAAAAAAGCTTCCCATCTCTCACTCGGCCTGCAACCTCGCTATAGTTAGGGGATTAGGGTTCGAGACGTGCCAACGTCAAAATTCAAACTCTCAAGCTGCCACGTATGAAAACATTTTAAATAATTTATGAGTCAACTGTTCTTACATTGTAAATAAAGTAAAAGTCATTAATAGAACTGCATTCGGAATTTTAAAATTAAATCTGATATGTAATAAATTAAAACTGACGTCATTATAACTTATTAAAAAAAAGTTAATACTAAAACGTGGTTTCCATAATGGGGGACATAACAAGAGAACGTTACAAGACGCCAACAACGCGGGACCCAAAAAGAAAAAAGGCAACGTTACAAGTTACTTAAAACTCAATCTTTGTATCCTATTTGCATCATATAAATAATATTAACGTGCTATTAGGCATTAGGGGCACTAGAACGTAACATCAAAATACAGCGCGATGTCTTATGTTCTTGAGCTTGAAGGTTATCGACCACGCTACATAATTATCTGCAATGAATGCCGCATGGAAACGCCGGGTGCAACTCACATTGCTGTGTGTATATTATCAAGTGGGTGACCTGGTGGTCTAGAGGTAAGGTGTCAGACTTCTGTACTTGGGTCCGGGGTTCAATCCTTGGTCCCGGCACAGATCTATCTGATTGTCAAACCCCTCCTCCATCTCTGACAAGACGTGTATTAATAACAACTTGTGAATGTGGAGAATGCCAGGCCTTCACCGTGGTTCGGATTCCGCGTTAAACTGTGGGTCCTCCTTTACATCTCACAATCACCCTAACATTACACATTAGTGTAAGTGCGTATAAACCGAACGGGTAGTAAGATGCGGTGGTGATAATATTAATAATTATCAAGTGAACTAACTGCTTGATAATATTGATTTTAAATAAATGGTATTTTCTCTCACTTCGTATTGAATGCTTCAAACTATTGTACACTATTCTACAATAGTCTACCCAACAATTAAAAAAAAAAACATCTCCACTATAAAATGATTGAATGGCGATTACGTGTAAATATAAAACTTTTACTACTAAGAACATATTCCAAAAAGTAATTTTGTAATCGAATTACAGTTATGTTTTTTAAAAACAATCATACTGTAATTCTGCTATATTATAAAATACAATTTATTTGATTTAATTGATAATATGGTTAAATCTACGTTTTTATTACCTTTCCCTTATTTTATATATATTATTCTATGACGTGTTTCGGTGAATTTTACACCATATTCAAGTCTTAACTGTATTAAAGATGATCGATTTTATTTGGATAAAATTTTCACAACTTTACAATAGTATGAAGTAAAATCAATTATCTTTAATACAGGTAGGACTTGAATATGGTGAAAAATTCACCGAGACATGTCATCGTCATAGAAGAAGAAATATATATATATAAAATAAGGCGGAGGGAATAAGAACGAAGATCTAACCATATTATCAATTATTACTACTCCTTACTAATTAAACATGAACATTATAAGAAATTATTTGGTCTAGTTATCTGATGAATAGGATTATATCACACACACACACACACACACACAATTTGTGTGGAGAAGAAGTTGGAAACCGTTTAAAAGAAAACATATTATTATGCATACCGAAGTTTAATCCTATATTAGATGTTAAAATATCATTTTTAGTCGAAAGGGACCTTAAACCGTGTAATTCCATCATAATATTGAGGTTAAAAATGTTCACAATTATGAAACTTTCTATATCTGGAAAACCCGCCTCGGTGGTGTAGTTGGCTAACGCGCTAGTCGTGTTGAGCTCGACTGCTGAGGACGGGGAGATCGAGGTTCGAATCTTTGCGGGTTCACTTCCTTTAATTCAACCTTCCCAATTCCTAATCCATTAGCGTAATTAGTACTTAAAGCGTATAGCCCGAACGGGTATTAAGACGTGGTGCTAAATAATAATAATATATCTGAAAATAAAAAATAAATAAAAAAATAGCAATTCACAATATTTTAATATACCTTATTATAACTAAATGTTGATATCCATATCTATAAAAACAGTGTGTACCTAAGCTATGATAATGTGATTCTCAAAGTGAATAAAAATAGCCAAGAGTAAAAAAATAAAAAAATAAGAGAGAGAGAGAGCGCTGTAAAAGAGCATATTTGAGTAGGTCAACTTTTTAACAATCGTTTTAGTGGAACGTAATTCCTCTCGGGCGCGAATTTAAGCACGGGAGAAATTCTAAATATTTTAAGTCTATAACATAACTTTTGCCTGCGTTACCTCATTTCATAAGAAATTGCACGAATGCCAGGAGATCTCTAAAGGTGGAGAAAAGGGTAATTCTGAAGTACGTTAAGGGGTTAGGTGGGGGTTAGAGGGCAAGGGAAATCTTACGACGAGAACCGTGCAGGGACTGTTTAAAGCAGAAAGGAGATCCAGCAAAAGTTTAGGAAAAGAAGTCTTAACTTTACTTTGATCAAGGATACACATTAAATTGCATGATTTTTTTTCTTAATCCTCTTTGGAAAACCAATTAATACATTAGAAAATAAACAACCAAATAACATAGTTGCTTAGTACAACCATAGAGTATTAATAATACGAGTAAGATAATACTAACATTAAAAAATATCAAATATATATTTTATTTATTTTTGGTTTGTTTTATAATCTTTCAGTCCATTTGGGCTATCCGCATATTTACACTAAAGACGTAAGTATCAATAAAATTATATTTACAGAAATTGTACCAACATTTTGGTAGATAAAATATATACCATAATTTAGGATAACTACTTTCAGTACATCCAATATGTCTTAGAACTCTATCCTACCTGTCATCAATTATCCTCTCTCTAGCGAGAATTACGATTACTTGATTAATTATATATTCATAAAAAGTGTTTTCAAAAATAAAAATTAAATTCCTTTCCGCTATTCTTGTGTTAGTATCCATCTGAGCTATCAATATATTTACACTAATGAGGTAGGTAGGTTTAAGGAGCGTAGAGTTTAGATGAATTACAGATGCATTTGCGTTGATGGAGGGTGAGAAAACACATCAATAACTAAACCATAATTCAAATCCCACGATCCCCACCTCCCTATCGCCGGAAAACCAGACAAGAGAAGACTTAAAACTTACAATGTATTACATTTGCCCACGTGTAGGTGGATTTTAATCAATATAGTCCTCAAACCAGAAAAAAAACTAAAGTCATTTTTATGAAGATTGTGTTAATATAATAACCAGTAAGGAGCAATGTAGAGTATATAAACGGCATAACTCACCTAAAAATAAAGATGCTTACATATAAAATAGTTTTTGACAGTAAAATCTCTGTGATTGCAATATGAAGAAAGTTGTTATTATTATTATTATTATTATTATTTAGCAACGCGTCTTACTACCCGTTTGGGTTATACGCTTTAAGTACTAATTACACGCTAATAAATTAAGAATTGGGAAGGTTGAATTAGAGGAAGTTAACCCGCATTTGCGTGGAGGGAGAGTGGAAAACCATTTAGGAAAAACCACCCCAATTCACCCGACCGAGATTCGAACCTCGATCTCACCGTCCTCAGCAGTCAAGCTAAACATGACTAGCGTGGTAGCCAACTACGCCACCGAGGCGGGTATGAAGAAAGTAATTTAACACTAAGGGCCAGTTTCATAGTCAAATTTAGTACGCCTCTAGTGCGGCGCTATACTAAGTACATGCCGACACATACCTAAACCAGAATGGAATGGGCCAGTTTCCTATGCGAAAACGGCCCATTCCATTCTGGTTTAGGTATGTGTCGTCATGTACTAGTGTAGCACCGCACTTGAGGCGTACTAAATTTGACTATGAAACTGGCCCTTATTCATACCCTAAACCTACGTTCTTCAGCCGCAACTAATGGCAGGTGATGTCAAGACAGCGCCAAGATAAATATAGTGAATTAGATTATATCTTTTTTCTAATCTTTGATTGATTTTTTATTCAAAATTATTATTTTTATAGTATTTAGACTAAAGTTTCAGTACTGAACAAATTGGTAAAAGTCTATGCGAATAGCTGTTATGAGCAGTAAAACCCGAAAAACTAAAATCAAACAATAAAAAAAAGTATAGCCTATCCGAAACCTGAACCTAGTCGGTAACAAGTCTACCTGCTAATTAAAGAGTTAAAGTTCGAATTCGGGCATAGTGAAAAAAAAATTATATCTCTTAAATTAGGGGCTTTTCGTTCATAGTATGGTCTGGTGGATGTATTGTGGTTTTTGTATTTTCCAGTGTAACGTTAGTTTGTAAGTCGTATTTTGATATAAAACAGTTGCTGTGCGTGATAAATATATACATGACACAAAAATATATATTGATAGGGTCTACATAATCAATATGTAAACATTTGTATAGAGTGTAAACTTTACTCTTTAGTTTAGGTATATAGGCCATGTTAAGAAAGATGATTAGTTATAAATTAAATTGGAGGTATAACCTTGTTTTTAGTAAGAAATTATATTACTCAAAGGGTAATCAAGGTTGGTGGAAATGGAAGAGCAAAGTGTAGAACGTGAATTTGAAGAAGAGGGAGATATAAAAGTGGGGTGTGTAAAGTTTTGAGTTGTGTGGGAATAAGGGTGGGTTGGTGTAATTAGCAAGCGGGTCGAATCATCGCATTCAATTAAGATTTGCTTGCTTGTTTGCTACTTTGCATGGCGGGTCTGTAAACAGGTCAAACCTAGTAGAATGATTAAAGAAACAAACGTGGGAGACGAACTAAAATAGAAAGTGAACGTAAAAATAACTTATTTTATAACTACTTTTTATACATTAAGAATTTTCTGTAAAAATATATCACTTTGCATTCGCATGTTAGGTTTCTACAAATAATACTCTGTTTAGAGAGTTTATATTTATTTAATAATTTACTAAGTTGTTTATATACTCGCTTCGGTCGTTGAATGGCTTAAAGCGTCACCCTCGCACCAAAAAGGGTGCCAAAAAAGGTTTTAAATAAACATACGATAGAACTTATTCAAATAATGAACAAAGAAACATTTAGTAAAATTGAACTACTCGGAAATTTTGATTGAGTATATTGCCACCCTTTCTATAGTAGATTATCAATAAACGTAGCATAGGTTATTGATATAAATATGTCATTTATGAATTAATTCATATTTAAGTATAAATTTAATATTAACGTGTATTAAACACAACTTGTGAATGTGTGGAATGCCAGGCCTCCACCGTGGTTTGGATCCCACGTTAAACTGTAGGTCCTCCATTTCATCTCACAATCACCCTACCATTACACATTAGCGTAAGTGCGTATAACCCGAACGGGTAGTAAGACGTGGTGATAATAATAATAATAATAATACTAATACTAATAATATAGTACTAATAATTTACTAGTAGAATTTTATCCTTTAAAGGCACATGGCTTAGCAAAATAGAATGTTTACTAAAGTTGAGTAGTTACGATACTTTTAAAAATAGATGATATGATTTAAATTAACTCTAGTTTCTTTATATTTATTATACCATATATTGAAATTATTTTATTCTTAATTAGCAGAAACAGGCTAACTTGTAGTTATAGAACTACACATTTGAGTCGGTATAGCAGTTTTTTGTCCGTAAAACTAAGACCTAAATGAAAGAAATATTTTAATATCAAAAAAATGTAGAAAGAAATTACGTGCAACATTAAATTAACCGCTTTGGTGGCTGCATCAACCAAGGCGCTACTCTCACAGTAGACTAGACTGCTGATGACGGGGAGATCCATATTCGAATCTTGGTCGGGTGAAAGGAGTTATTTTTTTCAAAATGGTTTTCCACTCTCTCCACTTAAATGGGGGTATACATATTCTAATTATAGTCATCCTCATCCATATGACAATTAGTGTAATTGGTAGGTCTATATAAGCTTATAGCCCGAACAGGTAGTAAGACGTGGTACAAAACAAAATTAAAATAATTGTGATGATTCTTATTATTTAATGTAGAAGCTGTTTATTCTTTTTTTACGTCTGGGATTCGAATCTCGGCCTCGTCATTACCAGCCTAGCAGAATATACGAGCACGATGTTGAGTCCAAGTGCCCACAGATGCGAGTAAATAATTAATTATTGAACAGTAAATACTACCTGGATCTAATTTTTCAGTTGAATGCTTTTAGTGACAGTTCGCACACCCTGCGTTGAAGGAAAATCGATACTATTATGGCTCATTTGACAAGAGATTAAATTTTTACTTTTATTTGAACTTAATTTAAATAAACAAAAACTGAAACTCCTTTGAATGATCATGTGTATGGAGGATAGTAAGAATGTGTTTAGTGTGGTATTTAAAAACTTAATTTAGTCATACAGACATTATGTTTTATTATTTATTCTTGTTACCCTAGGAGCCGTTCGGGCTATACGCATAAATTAATAACTCTAGTAGAATAGGAATAAGAAGATAGGTGGGTGGGTGGGAGGGTTTAGGGTAGGTTGGGTAGGCATACATGAACTTGAGAGGATAGAGTGATAAACTATTTAGTTTAAACCACACACGATACACCCGAACAAGATATGAACCCCAATATTCCCATCATCTGCAATCCAGTCTTGCATGATATGGGTGAGTTAGACCATGCATCCACTGATGCGACTCATATAATGTATGGGACACGAGAAAAGGGCAATGTTTTAGCAGTTTTTATAGCAATTTTTTTTTTGCAAAAATAAATAAAATATTTTCCCGGTAGAATCATAATTTAATCTTCTTCACGCTGTGATAACATTTCTTGGTCATCTGCTGTAGCATTGCATATCTTTCTCGCCCTACTCCTCCATATAGTGGTGCCGAATTTCGTGATGCTTAGTTTCAAGCACATGGTTGGGTGATAAATACGATGATGTACCTCAACCACTATAAGATTTGGTTTACCTGATGGTCTAGGGGGTAAGGTGTCGGGCTTCTGTGCTGGGGTGCGTGGTTCAATTCTCGGTCCCGGCACAGATTTATCTGATTATTACCAAACCCTTCCTTCACCTCTGACAAGACATCTTGTGAATGCGGGGAATGCCAGGCCTCCACCGTGGTTCGAATTCCACGTTAAACTGTAGGTCCTCTATTTCATCTCACAGTCACTCTACCATTACACATCAGCGTAAACCGTATAGCCCGAACGGGTAGTAAGACGCGGTGCTGCAGCTGATAATAATAATAATAATGATTAACCAAAATAAGATACATTCATCCATGACTTTCGTATAAATGAGAGGGGCCCAGAACATGGTCATTACACTGTCAAGGGTGTCTTAGGATGTAATGATAAACTTTTTTAGTTAACAGAAAAAGTTATCATAAAATGCTAAAGACAGATCTTCAAGAACTGTTGAGGTTACGTTGTGATTAAATTTAAACTATAGATTTCTACTGGAGCAATATTTTATTTGTTTATGCAAAAAATAAAAAATAAAACTGTAATAGTAATAATAATGCCCTTTTATCGCGTCCCCTACTCTCCCATCTTACACACCCAACCTTTACAACACGAAGATTATTATTAAATTGGAATACAAGATTATTCTTAATACATTTAGAGAATATTTTCATCCGCACAACCGAGAATCTAACAAGAATCCCCTAATCTTGAGGTCACTTAAACATGGGAACGAGCCAGTAAGACTTATTTAAAATAATTTAAATTTAGGGAACAGAAATACATTTTTTTTGATGGAACAATATTTCATACTAATACGTACTCAAATAACCATATTTGGCATTCCTCTATGGTTTATTAAAGTATAAGTTATAAAATTATATATTATAAGCCTTACGTCATGATCTATCTATGATGTGGATTGGCTTTAAATGGCTTAGTTATTAAAATTATATACAGCCTCTGAATAAAGCGTAAATTACTCTGGGAATCTAAGCACGTGTTCTAAAAGTATATATATATATATGTCAGACAAGATCCGAATAATAAAACGTTAACTTTTGTGCAGTTATATTGTTTTTTAGTATTTTTCTAGAGAAGTTGCAAAATGGGGGATGGGCACCTCTGTCAGAACCACAAATACTTACTGTTTGTGGTTTTTGTGGTAGAGAATTGCTACGTCACAACCAGATGTTGAAGCAAGGACACGACACAGTACTTATGGTTGAACAGATCAAACCTCAAGAGAAGTAGGACCCACGGATCATTTGTGAATAGTCATCTGTGATTTTTTAATACTCGAGCAAGATACATATGTTTCTTTAGTAATTTGAGTAATAATTGATTACACTGCTCTAAGACAGTGGCAATCAATTTTACCAATTATAATTCCGAATTAGTTCCATATTCAGGTTGAGATTTTTATCTTTGATATTTATTATATTTTAAGCTATATATTTTTAATTAAACTGTCCATTACTTGATAGGTACAATTTAGTATTCTTATTTTTTAAATTGTAATTATAAGCTTGTATTAATTAAATCATAACCTAAAAAATCGATATCCTAAAATTATTTAATACAAACCCATGAAGGAAAAACAAAATCCATAACTCGCAAACAATGACTCATTTGTGTCTTTGATACCTAAAAATAAACATTAAATATTAATAAACATAAAAAGGTATAATCAAATAAAACAGCCAATACAAAAAGTTTTCTTTATTTAATAAATAATAATGCCCTTTCATAGCCGAGTTTCCTTTTTCATCGACGTAAAAGAAATGCCTTATTCATAAACTAAGAAAGGGAAGGGTTGGAAGTTTTAAGTTCCAGCTAATGCCGTATTTGAGAGTGCTTTCTCCCCCCCCCCCCCC
>CABFVX010001307.1:44802-75458 GCA_902151425.1 Timema shepardi | reverse complement strand
TATAAAACAACGAAGGGAAGGGGGTGAAGATTTATGTACCAGCCTAAGCCCCAATTTGAGGTGCTTTTTCCCCCCCCCCCCCCTCACCTTCCAACATCCTCCACTCATCAACCCTTTTTAAACCTAGTGCTTTGCCTCTTACTACCTGCCCGGTATCTTAACATGTTTACACACTAATAAGGTTAGGATAAGGAAGATAACATTAATGGATGTGTACCCGCATTTACATGAAAGAAAGAAAAAAAAAGGGGGGGATTGTTATGTAAAAGCACCGTCTTAGACCAGAGACCAGGACTACAACCCAAACCTCCCCGTCACCGACAAACCAGACAAGACGAAGAAGATGCTGTTGCCCGCGTGCGTTTGATAGTGTTTATTTTTATAGACTTGTGACTGATGCAAAATGTACGTTTCTATAACTTAACTTGTCCTTTCATTCCTAAGCCTTCACTTATACACTTTGTACGTCTGTTATCTACATATTTTCTTAACAAGATTTTTGGTAAAGTGCATTTTCTTCAGGCCCCGATGATCATGTGTTCAAACCCAACCAAGGTTAGCAGATTTTTACTGAATGATACTAATCCATAACAAAACTTTATTTGAAGGAAAGTAGAGCCGTTGGTCCCATGTTGATTGTGTCGTGTAAAATAATCCTGGAAGGTATGTGAAAATACCTTTCACGGTAAAATTGGTAGGCCCATTCGTTCTCGCTCATAGAAATACAGTGTTTAAGGGTAACGGGGAGCCATCACACTTCCTAAACCCTCCTGGTACATGTGATTTATACCAGAGGGTGCGGGCAGGAATAACCAACCCAACTCCTAAATTGCAAATTATGTTTTTTTTTACATTATAACAGTAGACTAATGAATCGATGCTTAACTTTTCATTTCTTACTTCAAATCTATCATTCACACCCACATGTAATTTTATATCTGGCCCATTATGATATTCAGTTTTGTTTAGGCCTCTTCCAGACTACAGATTTTTTTTTTAAAATTTACGAGTAACCTTCTAAAAGGTGTCTCCTCCTTCCAGAACATGTACAAACAAAATAGGATTTTTTTGGGTCCATTCAAAGAACGGTGTGTTGTTGACTGAGGATGCATTTCACGTGCATGTACTACAAGTTAGTCACACTTAACTAATTGATGTATCAGTAATACACTGCATGATAGGATTTTGTTAGGAAAAGATGCCTTTCAGATGGTTATTCGTATTAAAATCGGGCTATATATGTCCTGTATCGCAGTGGCGCTTTCTCCTCATTTCCACAGCGCGTTTAATTAAAGAGTATTTTCATATGAACCACTTTCTACCGCATGGGTTCCTTGAATAATCTCCCATTCATACCCATACAATATGGTGCCACATGACAGTAAGTACAGGACAGTACCCATATCTTTTTTTTTAATGTATGGTGAAGGGAGAAGGGGGCGTTTCTGCCTTCAGCGGCTCGTGGGGGAGTCGCCCATCTAGAGATAACAAGGATTAAAAAAAACGTTAAATTTCTCATGACTAAATTTAATGTTTTTAAAACATAATATTAATGTAGGTGTTGCATTTTTTTAAAGACGCCAATGAGTTATTATCCTAGGCCTTGAGGAATATTTATTTATATTTGTGTAATAATATATTGGGAAGGAGAGGGGGATTGAACCCCCAAAACATATTTTCTAGTTAGCGGAAAACATCCACTTTTACATCAATGTATTTTTCTTACAAAACGTGTGATGGACTTGACGCGCGTTGAAAAAACGTGCGGATGAAATTTCACTTAGATTTATAGGTGAATAAATGACATAATCGAAACTATATATTGTAAAAGACTGAAGCTGGATGCCCCTCATTGGAACGCCAATTGTAAAAGCCTTAAATACTGCCCCTCGTTGAGTACGCCAATTGTGACGTACTAATTGGAACTGCCCCGCGTTGTGACGTCATTTGTTACGTTCTGCTGGAATGCCTTCACGTTGGGCGCCATTGTAATGTACTAACTTCACTGTTGTTTGAAAAAGAATAATGGAAACCATTTAGGTAAAAACACCTTGGCCGTGATTCCAAACACAACCAAGCTATCATTATCAAACTATACGAGATTCATGCTGTTTTGTATTACACATCTCTCTCGTCTCCCGAAAAAGATTAGAATGCCGCGTCTACCAAGCTAGCGTCCTCTCGAGTCGAGCCGTGTGAACCCCGTGGTTCACACCCTCGAACCCAGACCACTCCTTGCTTTCTTTCCATCGACCAATGGGGTTAGTTTTTTATTAGCGCGCATTTAAGAAAACAGACGCGTTACTCTGCACCTGCTATTTATTTACTGCGTATTACAACCCGGAAACAAAAACGATGCTTCTGACACGTGCAGTTAAAATAAAAGAAAAAGAAACATGGCCGTAGTATAGAAAAGATGAGTATACTTTATATTAACTGAAAAGAAGAAATATTAATATATTTACTTTAAAATATGATCTCGAATATTAAAAAGACAGGAAAAATCGATATCATTACAATATATGTAATAAAATATGAGTCAATATATGATAGATCAGGACTTGAGTTGGTATATGAAGATATCGTGAGTTTTAGTTAATGAAAGGAATGCTATTTATGTTGGATGAAGTTTTATGGAGTGTTATGGCTAAGACGTCATCATCTATAATGTGATAGCATATAAAAAACATATTCTGTCTTGTACAGACGTGCCACATCGGGTATCCTACTGTCACTTGTATAATACCACACTTTTGTATTTAGCCTGATATAGTTATTTATATTTAATCTCGTATTTGGTTTTTTATTTTTCATTTTGCTTTTCCTATAGTATATTTCCCTAAATTATTCTTTCTAGTTTTCTAAGTATTTTTTTGTATTTTTTTAAACTAAATGTTTAAGCGATACTCGTTCCTTATGAAAATGTGTATATCCTTTGCAGAGTTAATTTCCTGTTTTACTTTATTATGTTTTCAACCCACATATCTTATATCCTTGTTTATTTGTCAATTTTTTGTTCATGCCATTCAATCTATTCTTGTTTCGTTGTTGACTATCTTTTTGTTTTACCTTATATTTTCGCCTTGTCTCACCACCCGTCCGGGATATAACTTTTTAACTACATTAATTGAGTGAAGATGTGTAAGATAGAATTTAAATAAAATATAACCGCATTTTCCATTCAATCCCCGAACTTCCCATCACCGACAAACCAGGGTAAGTGAGCCTGACATCTAGTCCACGTTTTATTTAATCTTAATTTGGTCTTATTCAATGACTTTCAACTAGTTTTGTTTCTCTCTTCTATAGTTCACTTTCTCTTTGTTTCGTACTTGTATTATAGTTCATTAGTTCTCTCTCAATCTCTCTCTCACATGGTTTTGTAAATTCCTTGTATTACTGGACGTTTATCTTTTATCTCTCAAGCTACAACTCACATTGTTTTTTTAATTCTCTCTTGAATTAACTTTTTTCCTTGCTTCTCTCTCTACCTCCTCCTTGCACTCTCTTGTATATTTCCTCTAATATATCTTTTATTTCTTTACTTTTCTCTCAGATTCCTTCTAACACTATTTTGTAAATTCCCTTTTTAATACTCTGATTAATTTTACTTCTTTCTCAACCACCTTCTTACATTGTTTGGTAAATTATCTGATCTGTATTTAATTTTTTTCTCAAACTCTTTCTCACTTCATCTTGTTATCTTATATACTACTCGTGATCTTTGTATCATCCTTTCTCTTCTCTCCACTGGTTAGCCTTTCATCTGATTCACTAACTTACACAAGCACCATTTCCCTCCCCGTCGCGGTTTTCCCACCCCGCGTCATCTCAACTTCAAGTCGCGTCCGCGGCGCTTCTTCGCCGGAACTCAATTAAATGTGGTACCAAGTCCAACTCTTGGTTTGCTCTTTGAGTGGTGAAAGAGACGCCCGCACTCAGGAAGTTAACCAAAGGGTTCAGATTTATAAGGATTTTAAATATTTTAGAATCCAGGAATCATTTTAAATTTGAACATCGACGTTAGAGCCCTTTTGTTTAGTGTTGGATTTAGTATTTTAGTTTCATTCTTTAAATAATTGAATTTTACACTCGGACAAATTTAAAACTTAATACATATGGTGGAAGGGAATTTGAGTTAAGGTCGGTATTTTTGCAGTGTTTATAACAATTTTTCTAACAAAAATTGTCACATATTTCTTCAGTTTCATATAGTAATTTTTTACGCATAACTATTTTGATAATTAGCTAATTAGTAAAAAGAACCACACACACAATTTTTTTAGTATCGCGTCCTACTATCCGTTTGGGTTATACTATCACACACAATATTATTGAATATATCTACAAATATATTTGAAACCTTCAATTAGATTCTTTTAAACTAAATTATATTTCGAAGTGATAAAAGCCATGGAATGAAAGTGAGACGGTACTTGACCGGAGCTTTGAACGCTGAGTTTCTGAAAGCTTAAAACGATTGACAAGCCATCTCTATGAAACTGGTTTGAACCCCGGTTGGAACGAAGTTTGGTAGTATTGAGTTATGAAAGCGGATTTATTACTTAAAACGTAAAGCACGGGGTAGGTGTACACTATTTATAAAAATTGCTTTGTAATAGATTTAATAACATGCACATCACCACCGTGTGCGTTCGCCAGCCAAAACGCGGGATTTATTCGCCCCATTTAATGCTCTTCTATACCCCACAGTTACATTGTTATTATTATTATTATTATTATTAACACCACGTCTTAATACCCGTTTGGGTTATACGCACCTACGCTATGTCTAATGGTAGGGTGTTTGTGAGATGAAATTGAGGACCTACAGTTTAAAGTGGAATCCGAACTACGGTGGTGGCCTTGCTTCACACATTCACAAGTTGTGATTAATATACGTCTTGTCAGAGGTCAAGGAAAGGTTTGGCAATAGGATAAACCTGTGCTGGTACCGAAGATTGAACCCCGGACCTCTAACGAGATATAATGATTTATTTCTCCTAAATGAAACAAGCCGGCCAGATAAGAATTGCATAAATGAGCTAGAGAGAATGCCAATTACAAATAGCATATCCTTACTTTATGGTCTCTTGTGGCTAACCCTATAGCTGGCTATTCAGTGTTTATAATTAGATTATATATATATATATATATATAAGAAATCTTATAAATTTTACGAACCCCTAAGATTTCTTCGCATACCAATGCTCTAGGACTTGCACATCACTGGGTCAACGTAGACAGGGAGTTTTGGGCTTGAACTTATGCTGAGTACAACATTGCTGGTGAGGCAATTGGCCTGGCCTAAATCTTCGATACCCGTTTTCCCTTGTGGTTCTTTCTCTCTCTACATATATATATATATATATATAAGAATTGAGGAGTTCACCAAAAGTTTAGTTCCAGCTGTGTCTGTAAATAAAATAAAAGGTAGGTTTGCAAACTAGATCACAGAATATTGGTTACGCCCGTATAGCTATTGATTGTTTTCCCCTGCCTTCGTAAATACTTTTTTATGTGTTGTATTCAACTTTCTTTACCTTCATTATTAGTCAGGCTGAAGTAAATCTAAAAGTAGGGAGAGGAGACGAAAGAAGGGCGGGGAATATCTCATTTTTACATGGCTCCCTAAAAAAACGGTGCTTTATTCTAGTCTCCAGAGTGTCTTAGGCCCCACAATACAAAGAAAGATTCTGGTTGCCGGAAATATTAATCTTAAGAGCCCCATGTATGCTTCATCATTTTCTGCTTGTATAGATAAAAACTACAACAGACAAGACCACGGAGGTAGCTTATGAGCTTAACAAAACTGATAATTTTATTACAAACTGCCGGAAAATGTCTCCATATCCTTATATAAAACCTGAGCTATTTAAATGGGATGAATGCTGTCTACACTTTAGTTTACTTTCTTCTAGGGTCTCTAGCACCAACAAAAATGGTATCAAATGAATCCACAATAAAACAAAACGACGATTTTAGTTTGCTTCACACACTCACGTATTGACACAGCTATATGTGATTGAATGTGTCACCAATGTTGGATCTGCATCAAAGCAGATGTTAGTAAAATAATATCAGAATCAAAACCTTTTATGGATCCATTTACTTCTCTCCGGGATTCAATGTTGGAGAGCCTTTCACGAGCAAATATTCATCTCTAGCCACCATTATTTGTTTGAGGTTATTATCATTATATTAAAATAATTTTAAGATTGGCTTAGCTATTTATTAACAACTCCACTTCCCCTCACTACACACCCTATCCCATAACATACTATTTGACTATCGATATAAGACATTGTCTAACTATTTCGCGATCTATCTAATTTTGGCCTCCGAATTCAACCAAAGCACGAAATATATAACAACTTACCATCAGGTCAGACTTTGGACGTCCAGTTCTATACATGGTTGTAGGAAACTGGCAAAATAAAATAATTTTCTTTATCTCACTTAGCCTATATTTTATTATATCTAATCATAAGCAATTTTTGAAATTTTAACAAATTACTTAAAATAGATGAAAAAATGTTCTTAGTACTCAGAAGACTGTTTACTTTTCCCGGAGGGCGATTCCTTAAACGAGTGTATAGGTTAAGTTTGGACTGTGATGTTTACAACACTTCGGGCACTGGCCAGACTGTAGTAGTCGGTCATTCGCTTTGACAGTCCAGAACGCGAATTCAAAGCCCCCGCACCCCCTCCCCCACCAACAGCTCGTGAGTTGACTGGATCAACTGGCTGATACGAGAAGTAGCAGGTTTTGGGCCTTGGTCGAAATGATTATATGTAATAGGTTCTAGGGACCTTCGCATACTTTGCTCGCTGAACGAAGCCACTGTGGACATTTTTAATCGCCAGTCGCCAACTGTTTGTAAATTTGAGTATTTATTTAATTTGTTGATTTTGTATTTTATAATCAGACTAATGATGAGCCATATACCAATAAGTATTTATCTTTATATTTGTATCTTAGAATATATGGCTTTGGTATCAAATAATGACATTAGACTAGTAAAGAAAAAATCCTACATAATAGATAGATTTTAATTTTATTGATGGGTTGAACTCTTTATTTTTTGAATCTGAATCATAAATTTTCTCCCAAATCTCGAATCCGATTTCGAATCATATAATATTTTGAAATTTACAGTTTTAGTTAAAGTGAAAATGGTTAAAGTTTAGTTAAAAAACATTGTTTAGAGCTTGGTATTACTAACAAATGCTTTTTTTTAAATGTTTATTACGCCACTAACAACGAAGATAACACCTTTTTGGTAAATTAATTATACTAATACAGTTTTGTAATTTTTTACTATCTTATTTTCCCAACTACACAAGTTTATATAATTCCTCTTATTAACTGCTTAAAATTGTTAACATCAAGTCAAAGCTTTCATAATTATTGTCTTTTAAAGATACTGTTTTGAGATTTTTATGAATCTCGAATCTCTCAAATAAAATAGGATTCAAGGAATCGCGGATTCGAGCATGATATTTACACTTTTAACCAACTTTAAAAAAATAAAAACCCACGAGACTTAACCTATACCAAACCGACTACTTACATCCCTAATGTTTAGAACCAAATGAAGAATAAGTGCCAGGCGCAGTCTATTCTATTTTATCTCCTTTCCTCCAAACCTTCTTTATGAAAGCACGCTATTGCGCCGCAAAAACTGTGCGGCATTCAGATATGTCTACGCGCCAACCTGAGATTGCCTTAAAGGGGATTTAAGAAAGGAGTATGGTTGGGGAGAAAGAAGAGGACAAAAGGGATACGAATAAAGAATAAACGGATAAAGAAATGGAAATATGTGCACATGTTTAAGATAACATGATCTACCATGTGTAAAGTTCCTTTATAAAAAGTTTTTGTTTGTTACTTGAATATGAAGGAACCTCTTTTTGATAGCACAAATTGGGATCATAAGCATTCATATGAAGGGCTTTAGGAACACACTAATAGTATTTCTGAAAAATAATATTTAACGTTTTAAAAAGTATATAATTTATAAAACTGAATAATTCAACTTTTGCCCTCATTTGAAACAAACTACGTATATGTAGGCCTACTAATCACGGTAATGGTTTTTGGGATTATAAAGGCTATATATATTGGAAATGTACCCATATTTGCGTGGGGGGAAAGTGGAAAATCATATTGTAAAAATTTCTCTCAGTACCCGACCGAGATTTGAACCTCGATCTCCCGTCATCGGCAGTTTATTTACTGGACAATCGACTGAATCGGCTTCTTCCCAATGTTTGTGTTTATTAAAAACATCACCACCTCCGGTTGTAATTATATCAAAACAGTTTGAAATCTCATATCGGTATGATGTGTCTCTTCCTACTTGGATAATATAAATAACCAGGTCTAGTTATCTCTTTCATAGAAACGAGTGGTCATCCTAGGGTCTAGGGTGTTCTAGGAGAGTCTTAGTGGCTTAGAAATGTTTATTTAGGTTGTCTGGGAGGCCTTGTTGTGTATGTGGTCTTGGAGGGTGTATATGGGGCCTTGGAGGCCATATGTAGTCTCAGAGTGTATTATTACATTATATGATCTTGGAGGGTGTATGTCGTCTCGGCGGGTCCGGGCGGTTTGGGAGTTAGGGGTTACAGACTCATTTCTGACCGGGTGCACATAATTAAGGGTCTTTAAAGGAATTTTAAACTTTATTATTATTAACGTCCTCTTTTTAAACATTAAATAATCATTTACACACACACATACCTATATTGTCGTCGAAGACAAGTATTAACATTTTATACACTAGCTTAGACATTTCATGAATTCTCTGCCTTTCAAATATATTGGGTCCATGAAGGAATATTTTATTTATTTCATTTCACGTGGCTATCGTAAAACTTCCCATCTTACGTCCCACCCTTTAAGTTCTGTGTTTTATAATTTGGTAACATCTCTTGTTTGATATATTTCTTTGTTTTATTTTGCTTGCAGTTATACATCTTTCGTATTTAAGGTTGTTATTGTTACTTAAAATCAAAGTAATGTTTATAATATGTGTCTATTAATAAAAAAGCAATCCAAACAATACAGATTTCTGTTTCACACAATAGGCATTTGAGAATAGATCTAATAAACAAAAAAACATGTTCTCCGTTACAAATGGCTCTTTATACATCCCCTTCTATAACAAATTATTTATTAAATAAAAATAACTATATTAATTGTCTAATAAACTAGCTTTCTTCAATTTCTTTTTATTTCTTTATTTCCAGCGCCATATGTTTTCATGTCTTTTCATGTTGGTTAGTTTCACCCTTAACCTTTTCTTTCTGTATTAGTTTCACTCATTTTCTTGTTTGCTTAGTCCAAGTTATCAGATTGTTTGATTAAAAGTAAGATCAAACGAGAATCCGATATTTAAAGAAGTAAATTATTTTAAAACTAAACACTAAAGAAAATGAACGAGATGTCATTTAAAAACGAAGTTGGTTGAATTCGGCAAATTGTGCGTAAATCAATCAATTAGTAAAGCTTTTTTTAAAAAAAAGTTAGTGTAGGCGCTTATGTTGTGTAATCTACTACGCCAAGGAATATATATAATGGTTTCTATTGGGTTTCTTTCATCACTACTACCCAAATATTTGCACCAACGAAGCAGAAACGAGAATTGTCTAATTCAGAGTTAGTATCCTAATTTACCATCTAGTAGTTAAATACTCTTAATACACCCAAACATCATTCGAACCTCGATCTTCTCGTGACTGGCAAACCAGACTATACTCTACTAGATTGAATTTCATTACCAACGATGCGGGTTAGTGACATGTGCTAATGACGTTTGTAGCATGTTCTCTCTTGTCTATATAGGCTTGTAAGAAACATGTAAGAAAATGACCTTAAGTGTAGTGTAATGTTATGTTGAGTGTACCAGCACGGTCTTGTTTATTGTTTAATCGATACACGCCATGTAGTATGCCCAACAGACGTACATAGCTAAAGACCTTTGCTTGGTTGTGAGCTAGGTTAGTAATCCATATATTAAAAAAAAAAGTGTCTTTTCAAAGTCTCAACACAATGAGATGTTATCTTGGCCATGTAGATGGTTGTTATGGTAAGTGCCACGCCCTTAGAGTGACAGAGACAAGGCACAAAATGGTTGTCCGGACTGGTAGGTGGTAATACTCTGTAAGTACCATACCTTCTAGTTGGAGGTCCCTTCTATAATCAGTTCAAACTTGCAGAGAGCCGTCGTGAATTTACGGCATAGATACAGTTAAAGGTTACAAGCGAGGGAATATGGTTTCGATTTGAGAGTTGATATCACTGACTTGAAATAGGTTCAAAGGTTGTTTTAAGGGTGCGCTTTAACAGATGAGCTGTATTTTCACATTTTATTTGATTACAAACATTTTAAATACTTATTACAAAAGTGACCAAAAACATTATCATAATGTATCACTTTTCAAAAATTTACTTTGGAATATATCATCCCAATTTTTGATATACCAGGCTATTAGCGATATTTAAAATCTACTTACAAAATATATTTTTTCAGTATTTTCTTCAAGTTTGGTTGTCTTATGCCAAACAAACACGTCTCCTTAGTAAATTTCCATAAATCTTAATAAGCAATGTAAACTAAAGACGAAATAATGAAAACTGCACTTTGTCAAAAATAAAAAATAGGATAAAATAATCATAGTAATTATACACTATTTTAGTTATTACATTGGTAATAAATTATTTTTTTAACTAATTCCTCTACCAGTCGAACCTCCCTATTTCTTTTTTTTCTAGGGATTAAGTCTAGCTTACCCACTTCGGTGACCTCACTGTTTAAGGCGCTACTCTAGCAGTATATTTAACGGCCGATGACGGGGAAATCCCGGTTGGATAAACTGAGGGTGGTATTTTCTAGATGGCTTCCCACTCTCTCTTCACGCAAATGTTGGTACATTTCCGTTAAATTACATATTCCCCATCCATAATCCATTAGCATAATTAGGCCTAGCATATAAGCTTATAAATTGAATGGCTAGAAAGACGTGGTGCTAAAAAAATCTAGCTTGACAATAGAAAAAGTTTCCTATTGGCCTGTCTGTATATTTTTATACAATCTCCGCACCTTATGTAGATGCGTTTAATTTTTGTGGATATATCCATCTTCTTCACACACAAATGAATAGGCCTACTTTAGACACGCTACAAAAAAGTTTTTTTTTCCTAAGTTTTGCAAAGTCAATAAAAATAACAATAATACATAAGAACGATTTAATATTCCAATAGACATTTATATTATCTAAGATACAAGAAATAATCATTGAAAACATTTTCAGTTATAAAAAGATGAGAGTTAATACCTTTGAACCCGGAAAGTATTTAATACAATAGGATAAGAAGAACCTTTTATAAAGTAGGCCTACCTTACCTACTTAATAACTTACTCTCTGGCACTAGGAACTTGTAAATTCGCTGTTGCACTTTTGAAAACACAAGCTTTTTTTCGTTCAACCATAATAACATTTTTCTATATAATTTGTGCTATTTTATAGGTATGATAAGGCATATCAAAATTGACGGATGCAAACCATTTAGCTTAACGTATAATTAAATGAAATTATATCTACATTACAATTTTCATATGAAGAGCTTTATTTGACAGCTAAAAAAGCACTTACATAGACTTACACGTATTCATAAATCAAGTTATTTTATTATATTTAATCATTTATATATATATTATACCTATAGAATAACGCTAATAAATAATTATAATGTACAATTTTATCAATATTGGCAGACATTTTTATTTTATATTTTAAAAGAGACTCTTTTTATGAAAATAGGACTGTGGTAACCTTTATATAATTAAAATTAAATTTAGATTTTAAGAAACCAACGTTAGCATGTTCATATTAAATCATACATTACACTACGCCTATAAGTTTTTTCCTGCGTACTTTTGTTTAACACTGCGTTTTACTTACTACCCTTCAGGTTAGACGCACATGTACTAATTACCCTTTTTGGGTCAGGACGAGTAAGGTTGAATTTAAAAGATTTGTATCAGAACTCGCATGGAGGCAGAGTGGGAAAACCATCCACGGTAGGCCCACACTGGTCCGGGATTAGTACCCCGATCTCCCCTTCATCGGCAGCATAGCATATTGCGAGGGTGACGACTTAGAATATGTGGCCACCGAATCTGGTTTTCTCAGTATTAAAAGCAATTCTTTTTTTTTTTTAGATTCTTGAGGCAACAGATATCTTAGTTAGGGAACGTCTCATCAGTTCAGTTGACAGAATCTAATCTGTCTGTTCCTCTTCAGTTTGGGACTGTTTGTACCTTGAATAGCAAGCCTCAACAGAATATAATAAACTGTGAAGGGAACAAACAAACCGGGGCCACCTACCTTGCTCGCATGTGACGGTGTCGGAACAATAAGGGTCTTTCTCTTGATTAATGTCTAAAGATAACATTGGGATTTGCATACGTTAGAAGGTCCACCATATCAACATGGAGGTTTCTAGGCTTTAAAAGGTTTCGACCACACCCATTGAGAGACTCCGTCAACCATAGCAACAATACACTTGAGTTTCCCGCAGCGGATGTTGGATTAACGTTGAAGGACCGGAAATATGGGTCATGCATGTGAGAAGTATTTGTCGATTAGGTTCGTTTGGATTTAGTTGCAAGAATTACACTTAATCAACTTGAGTATGATTATTATTATTTGTTGTATCGTATATATTATTATACAGGGTGTGCTTTAATTGGTGTCAAATATTATAGGGGCGTATTCCCACCGACCAAACATTAAGAAAAGCTCATATCAAAATGGGTTTAAAAAAGTTTAGTTTTAGAGTGATTAAATACATTCCTCAAATATGTATTGGTCGTAGAGGGTCCATTGAATGGCTTGTTTAATCAACAAATTTGAATCCAATAGATTTTATTTAATCTCTGGGGACATTTAAATTCTATTGTTTGCGCAACTTCTATGCCTGATGTTGAGGTTTTAAGAGAACGTATCGTAAATGGATGTGAGCAAATACAAAACACGCCAGATGTACTCAACAGAGTACAACAAAGCATGGAACGCTGGTTCGGAGGGTGCATTGAAACACAAGACACCATTTTGAACTATTTTTGCGACAAAATGTTCTGTCTTCTTTTGTTTTTGTTTGTTTTTGTTAAACTTTGTGTTGTTTAATTCGCATTACTTCTTCTGTTTCATTGCTTATTAATTGAACAGTAAAATTCCTCCTAGCTCAGAAACTAAAAACGTTTCTAGACCCATGTTTATATGCACTTTTCTTAATGTTTGGTTGGTAGGAATACATCCCTAGAATATTTGACACCATTTAAAAATACATTCTGTATATGTTACACAATAGTGTAACTACCCATTTCACGAAATTGACAAATTTCCCACTTGGGCTACACGCAGATACTTGTACATTTCCGTATATAAAAATCTACTATCATCAATCCTATCCTGTTATCGTATGCTTCTATAGTCTGATGGTAAGGCCTTTCATCGGTAAGGCGTCTCTTTCAAAATATACTAGACTGCCGATGTCGAGATGAATATGGTTCTAATCCCGGTTAGGTGTATTAAGATTGGTTTGTGCTTATTTATTTCCCCACTTTCTTTCTACTCAAACTCGGGTACATCTACTCTAGATTAAACCTTACTCAGTCCTACCAAATGTAAATATCAGGATAACCCGGACTGAAAGGTAAGATACGATTGAAAAACTTTTTTTTTTTAAATATCACAAACACCCACTTAGTTTTCGATCGGAAACACCTGGTTATGGTAGATATACTATCGATTTGTTCACGAGGTATAGCGGTTGTATGCGGTCGCTGAAATGGAACGAGTGTGTCGTGCAAAGCGGGCGGGCAGCTAGCCGGGCGCATCGTGGCAAGACGATGAAGACGTCAAAGAGAAGACGCAGATAAGCGAAGTGTCTGCTTCTATCAAGTTGATGAAGACGAAGTGGCAGTTAAAAAAATAAAACTTTCAAGGTATTGACTGGGAACTCCTTTCAGCAGCCGACACACAGATGCGCTTTTTCGTGCATCACCATGAATGTGTTGGTAGGCCCTTTGTCTTTTGGCAGACATTAGTTGGAGAGATCATAACATATAATACATTCACGACCTTAATTTACTTGGATGACAGCTCAAAAAGCTACTATAAATAGTCCATAATGTATCTCTACCTCAACAGCTGACATGTCACTTTGGATAATTTTAATGGAAACATATGGTACCGGTAATGTATGAATGTGATAGTTAACCATAGTAATAATATTTAGCACCACGTCTTACTACCCGTTCGGGTTATACGCTTTAAGTACTAATTACTCTAATGGATTAGGGCTTGGGAAGGTTGAATTAGAGGAAGTGAACCCGCATTTGCGTGGAGGGAGAGTGGAAAACCATTTAGGAAAAACCACCCCAGTTCACCCGACCGAGATTCGAACCTCGATCTCCCGGTCCTCAGCAGTCGAGCTTCAACACGACAAGTGCGTTAGCCAACTACGCCACCGAGGCGGGTGTTAACCATAGTAATTTATATCAATATTATTTATATATTTATTTGAGGTTCGGCACAAAGCTTATTTATCGTTTTATTACACTAACTTTTTTTTTATTCGTAGCACCTTCACAGAAGGTCTGACGAACATCGCTTCAAAATGGCGACCGACGAATTTAAAACATGTAATTGAACATGACGGAAACAAGTTCTTTACAATGATGCACCCATGCAATGGATACAAATATTTTATTCAGTTACCTATTTTGAAATACGATAAAATAATCATATAATTATTTATTATATATTAAATAAATAACAAGTATTTTCTCTTTTCCAAGTAAATATGATGCCTGTATTAAAAGTTATTAATGTATGCACTATATTACAAATCCTAAATAATATTACAAAACGAAGAATAAGTACTTTTAATTGAGTTTTAAAATATTGTTTTGGATTGAATAAAAAGAAATTATTGAAAGTAATGAAATAGTGTGAGAAAACTTAAGTTTACGTTATTTTAAATGTAAAATATAACATGTAATTAAATAACTTAACATCTATAACAAAACAGTGATCTTTTAAAAGTGTTGGCAACCCAAAACCTAAACATATTATTTTTGAACTGGCATCCACCTATCATGAAACGATTTTATCTCCGAAGAAAGATTTTAGCATGATATTTTTGTTTTAATATTTCGATAGGTGAAATAAAAGTAAATCTCAAAATTAGTCTTCACAAACACTGTGGCTGACTTTATATTGTCGGCCTATGCTTTATTCCCCATCAATTGGCATGTGAATTCCTTTTATTGTGGCTATTATTCATCTCTAGAAGAAAATGCTAGGACATTTCTTTGGAATTTCTCATAAAATGTTCCCATTTTACTTTTATCCGTATGTGTCATAAGCCAAATAATAGCTGGAGTTAGACTCGCATTGTGCTTGGGTCATAGACGTGTCTACAGGGGGTAGGGGGGCAATTCCCCCCTAATGTTGCATCAAATATGGTTTTCAATGAAGCACACACACACACACACACGCTAATTTAAGAAATAATTATTTAGAGGGAGAAGGACGTATTGAACTCAAATTACAATTTAAAAAAATTCTAAATAACTTCAAGAGGCATATAATTTTCAAAAAAATCCAGACGATTACGATAATGAGAAAGGGAGCTTTATGAAATCCCAGTTCCCCCCTGACCTCCCTAGTGGAAATGTCTAGGCGTTCCAGTGGCTTGGGTGCTGAGGTTGAGGATTTGAAGCTGGCCACACACACATACACATACACATACGCACACCGGAGATGTGTTTCCGATACAATAATTTGGTAATCCTTCCTCTAAACGAATATTGGTGAATTTTCTAATATATATTTCTTATCCATATTCCTTACAAATATTTATATAACGTCATTAATTACCTTTTGTTAAGTAAATATTCAGGGTGTATTTTAATTGATGAAAAATATTCTAGGGATGTTTTCCCACCGACCAAACATTAAGAAAAGTTCATATAAACATGGGTCTAGAAACGTTTAGTTTCTGAGCTAGGAGGACTATTACCATTCATTTAATAATCGTTCGATCAGAAGAAGTAATGCAAATAAACAATACCAAGTTCATTTTAAACTGAAACACAAGAGACAGAACATTTTGTAACAAAAATAACTGTTCAAAATTGTGTCCTGCCTTTATAAACCCTCTGAGCCTATGGATCATGCTTTGTCGTACTCTGTTGAGTACATCTGGCGTGTTATGTATTTGCTAACGCCTCTTTACGATACGCTCTCTTAAAACCTCCACATAAGGCAAAGGAGTTGCGTAAACAATAGACTTTCAATGTCCCCAGTGATAAAAATCCATATGGTTCAAATTTGGTGTCTAAACAGGCCATTTAATGGATCCCTTGCGATTTATCCATCTTTGAGGATAATCTTTAATAATTTTAAAACTAAATTTTTCTAGACCCTTTTTTATATAAACTTTCTTGATGTTTGGTCGATGGGAATGCACCTCTAGAGTATTTGACACCAATTAAAATACACCCTGTATATTAATTGGAAACCTCCCAGGCGAGCTTGCCAGCATCCGGGTATCCGCGATGGTATCATCTTGATTGTTTGACGAACACACATTTATCTATTATCAATTATTGATCACAGTTTTTTTTAGGTTTGTTTTTTATTATTTCATGTCTCACATATATTATATTTAATTTCATCCTATTTTTTTGTTTGTCATTATTCTAGTGTAACCGTTGGTAGTGAATACAATCTTAATTCATAATAATTGGTAATCTTCATTTTTTAAAAGTTTTTTTATCATTTATTTAATGTTTTTTATTAATTTTTTAAACATTAAGAATATCATGTTTAAATGCTTACACTAAATTTTGTAAATTCAATTCAAATTCTAGTAATACAATATTTGTTCAGAGTTTGTTTATCATCTTTTAAATAGGAAATATTTTTATTAATTTATAAACAATGAGAATATATAGCCTACATTATAAATGAATACTAAAATTTGCAAATTCAATTCAAATTCAAGTAATAAAATTTACTAGACATCATTTTATTCATCTCTATCATAAAATGTACTTAGAGGTTCTCCAAACAAAACAGTTTTTCATTAAAAATATTGTCTAAATGTGTTCTTTAAATTCGGAAAACTAATTTTGTATTCATTTAAAGGTTTCATCTCTACGAGTAAGTAATAATAATTTTGTAGATATGGAATACATATATGTTTTCTTTTTATTTCTTTTCTCATCCGTGGATTCTATTTTTAGAAAATATTATGAGTTTTGTCTTCGTACTGAAAGGAAAACTAATATTAAGGCAATTCCCTACATCAAAACAAAACAAAGATATTGGCCCTTAACGTTCATAAAGTTTTTATACATAAAATTATATATATTTATTATTATAATTTTTTTAATATACTTTAATATACTTGTTATTATAATATGAGATATTTATACATATTTCAATTATATTTTCAAGGGGAGACAATCCAATAAATAGTAAAAAAGTGTTTGGGTAGTATTTTATCGTTAATTTGATCTAAGAAGATTGATTTCTTTTGTATCGCCATCTTCCTTTTCCTTTAGCACAGTTTCTTCTTCTGGTAACAAAGGGGGGTATTTAGGTCACTGCTTTTAGTGCATGGGAGTGTCTAATGAGTTCAGATGTAGAGATTGTTGTTTGATGACATCATACCAGAATTTCCATTTGGAAAGCTGTAACGTGAGCTGAGTCCATATTTAAATTCTGCTCTTTTATACTATCGATTGTAATTTTATATGAAAACGATGAAATGAACACTTAATGATTATTTTTACTCTTTGTATTATATAAAATATAGGCTAATTAAATTATATGTAGTATTAAAATATTCTAAATGATTTTTACAAGTAATTTTTTAATCTAGAACCTTTAATATAATTTTTAATTATGATAATATTTAATTTAGTTTTGTTAACTTATTAACTTATATTTTAATAAATTGTTTTCACTATGATAGGGTAAAACTATCTAAATCTATATGAATGCTTAGCTGCTATAATTTATTCTAAAGTCTGTTCAGCGTAGGAATTGTTTTATGAAAGCCCAGGAATCTATTATATAGTAGAATATTGGTAGGAAAAAAGACCTTTAAGAGAGTAGTTCATACCGTGAATGGAGTATATATGTTTGTCGATTCTTAGCTTTCATTTCGTGTCATAGCTACTACTTCTGTAGACTTTTGTATAAATTAATCTGCCGCTGTCAAATTATTGTGCGTATTTAATAGACTCATTAGTGACGTATTTGGGAGGGATTATAAACGTCAGTATTCCGAAATATGACTTAAGTTCGATCTGAAAATCGGGCAACTTCAAAATAGGCTTCCGCTTTCTATTTTAATTAGCAAGTGTTTTTTTTATAAATAACTCAGCGATCACTTACTTTCCTCAGACTTGGGAGGTGGTCTCAAAATATATACAAGGTTAGATGGGAAGAGTTTTATTTAATAGTAATTTTTTGACATGGTTAATGAGTTTAAATATTTAAGCGCAAAATTAACTAGAAATTACGATATTAGAGTGCAAATTAGGAAAATAACACAGTCGTTAATTATTACTATTACTCGGTCAGTAAGTTGTTGACATCTCGCCTGAAACACCTTACAAAACAATAGATTTACCAGTTCTCTATTTGTGTGAAACACGGTCTCTTAAATTACTTGAAGGGTGAAAAAAAAGTTTGAAAACAATCTGCAGGAAGCTATTTGGTCATAAAAGGGGTGAGGATTCTTAGGAGTGGAGGAGGTTACATAATGATGAATTACATACCCTATATTCATCACAAGACATTGATAGGATAGTCAAGTCTCGTATATTACCGTGTGGTGGGCAGAACAATCAGCGCGAATTGAAGAAACTAAAATAGTTTTCAGGGTACTGACTGACAAATCCAATGGGAAGAAACCATTGGGAAGACTTATACGCTGATGGGAGGATAGATAACATTAGAATAGACCATAAATAGATAGGGTGTATTGAGGTGGACTGGATATAATTATATCAAGGTAGGGCTAGGGTGTAATTAGGTGGACTGGATATAACTAGCTCAAGGTAGGGATAAGATGTAATGAGGTGGACTGGATATAACTAGCTCAAGGTGGGGCTAGGGTATAATGAGGTGGACTGGATAGAACTAGCCCAGAGTAGTAATAAGGTGTAATGAGGTGGACTGGATATAACTCTCTCAGGATAGGGATAGGGTGTAATGAGGTGAACTGGATAAAACTAGCTCAAGGTAGGGATAGGGTGTATTGAGGTGGACTGGATATAACTAGCTCAAGGTATGTATAGGGCGTATTGAGGTGGATTGGATAAAACTAGCTCATGGTAGGGATAGGGTGTAATGAGGTGGACTGGATTGAAATAGCTCAAGGTGGCGTACTTTTATAAGTGTGGCAATGAACTTTTGAGTTCCTAATGCTATAGAGTAAGTGATGTTTTATCTTAGGCATGTATTTGAAGATTAACTTAAAATTTATTACCTCTTGCCGTGTTATTAGATTAATTAGGGAGACTGCGAACAGTTTAAACGCGTACTAAAGTCTGCCTATCCATAGTTCTCTTTTTCGCTGCACCTCACTACCAATTTAGGATGTACGTAAGTTTGTATTTTCTAGTTTAATTGTTGAAGAAATAACGTGCTAGATTCGTGTTGAGCTAGACTGATGAGGACGGGGAGATCAAGGTTCAAATCTCGCTCGTGTGAACTGGTGACAGTTTTTCCTAAATAGTTTTCCACTCTCCCTTCACTCAAATGGGGGCTCACTTCCTCTATATTCATCCCTTCCCAATTCCTAACTCATTTACGTAATTAGTACTTAAGCGTAATAACCCAAACGGGTAGTAAGACGTGGTGCTAAATAAAAAATAGAAACTTTAGTCAAGTGTTCCCCCACATTTTCGTGGAGTTAGACTGGACACCATTTAGATAAAATTCCATCAGCACACCCAACCAGGATGTGGTCCCCAACCTTCATCATTAGACGAAATTAGTTTATTTAGACCACGTGCCTACTGACGTGAATCCATTTATTTTTGACTTTACAATAAAAGTAATAAAAGTATCTATTTTTATTATATGAAAGCATTTAAGTTGTGTTTTTAAAGAAACCATAATAAAACATCCAAAACCATCGTACCTACAGAACTTACCAAATATGTTTTATAATTTGTATATATTTGTTCGTCAAGTATTCATTAATTGACTTGATAAATCATCAATTTTGACTCATATTTTAACGCATTTATTTTCCACTCCATCAATTTATTTATCTTGACTAATAAACCAAAATATAAATCTTTCAAATTTCAATTGTATTTGACAATTTAAATGTGTTCCTTATTCTAATAATCCTAAAAAGATCTAAAGGACAGGATTGATCATGTCTATTAATTGCACGTATTTATATTAATTTGTATGGTTAGCTTTATCACCATGTATACTCCATTTACTCTTCAATAGTGTCATAGTGGTATAGTGCAAGGTAAGTTTACTACCTTTCAGGGTATAAGGAGTGTACTTCTAAAAATATCGGCTATATTTTTACCGCAAATAGACTCACGTGGATCAATTAATTATTGGTATACGGATACGGATACGGATAAAATAATTGTATCTTTATCACAATTTTGGTTACTTTTTCATAAATCTGGTACCGTTTAGTTTTTAGACTTTCCTAACCTATAATAATAAAAGGAAGTGTTTGTCTGTGTGTTTTTGTTTGTTTTTGTGCGATACCCAACCAAATCTACGCAACGAAGAGATCTGAAATTTTTAACATAAAGAGACGGAAGGGGGTCCGAATGCACCACGATGCCGGATTTTTTAATTTTTAATTGTCTTTTTAATTAGGCTATTTTAACAAATTTTTTGAAGAAAATAGTGTCAATCTGATAATTAAATTCTCATGGCAAAATTGGCATCATGGGGTAATAACAGGGGGAGAGGGGCTTATATAATTCTTATACCATAGTGGGTCACGGACAACACCGTGCGGGATTGCTAGTAATAAAATATTACAAATCACTGCTAAACTACAATTTTAGATTTTTAATTTCCAGAGAACTAAAGGGGGCGTAGCCAACGGTCTACACTAGTGCCTTTCTGCCCTCGGCCACGTAAGAACCTTAGCCTAACATTACTTTTATATTTTCTTATAGAGAAATCACGATAGTCGTGCCACAGAAGCGATGCCACAACATTCCACCAATACAATTTGCCCTGAATCGCAGTCCGGAGCAGTTCTGATCAGTTCTGATGCGGCTCCGGGGCAAATGTGAAAAATACTCTCTAAATTACAGGCACAATAAGAGAACTCGCATCGGAATCGAATCAAAACGCTACTATGATAAGTACGGCGTAATTAGTCTCTATTATCTTGCAATAATTTAGAAGTCAAATCGGTTGGATGTAGTTAACGACAAACCTGGATATGTAGTTGTTTTGAAATTGTGTTCCAAGCTGGCTTATAAAGGTTATTCGAGGAATGACTTCATCCATCATTGAAGCAGTGGAAATTACTGTTATTTTCGTTCTCTAGTTTTGTAGTGTCTCTTTTTGCACACAATACTTAAGTAGTGGTTGAAATGACAGTTCTGGCTAACTTTCTCCCATAAAATTAACATTGATCCACCTCTTTGAATGAGCTGGATCACTTTCTCCCATAAGGTTAACATTGATCCACCTCCTTGAATGAGGTGGATCACTTTCTCCCATAAGGTTAACATTGATCCACCTCCTTGAATGAGGTGGATCCCTTTCTCCCATAAAATTAACATTGATCCACCCCTTTGAATGAGGCGGATCCCTTTCTCCCATAAAATTAACATCGATCCACCCCTTTGAATGAGGCAGATCACTTTCTCCCATAAAATTAACATTGATCCACCTTTTTAAATGAGGTGGATCACTTTCTCCCATAAGGTTAACATTGATCCACCTCCTTGAATGAGGTGGATCACTTTCTCCCATAAGAATAGCATTGATCCTCCACATTGCGAGTTTGGGTCACTTTCTCCCACATTTTTTCTCTTAACTGGGGAGGTGTGTCACTTTTTTGTATAATAGATAGCATTGATCAGTGGCGGCTGAGGAAATGTTATTTTGGGTGTTTGACATTTCTTTCAAGTGTTATCTTGCACCCTCCTTACTATTGAGGTGGGTTATTTTCTCCCATGAAAATCATACTAAGAATTGCCAAAGTGAGTCGGTGGCGGATCGAGAAATATTATTTTGGGGTGGACAATTCTTTCAATCCTCCACACGGTGGAGTTTGGTCACTTTCTATCACATTGTTCATATTCACAGGGAAGGTGGGTCACTTTCTCCCATAAGAATAGCATTGATCAGTGGTGGATCAGGAAATATTATTTTGGGTGGTTGACATTAATTTAATAAAGTTTTATCTTGGGCTCTTCTTACTATTGAGGCGGGTAACTTTTAACCATACGGATAGTATTAAGTCTTCTCAAAGTGAGTCAGTGGCGGATTGAAAAATATTATTTTGAGGGTTAACTTGTTTTAGCATTGATCCTCCTCACTGTGAAGTTGGGTCACTTTCTCCTACATTAATCCTTACCTTAGAGCCAGTTGGTCACTTTCTCTCATAAGAATAGCATTGATCCGTGGCGGATCGTGGAATATTATTTCGGGGTTTTTAGCTTTGACCCTTCTCACTGGATAGTTAAACCACTTTATCCCACATTTATCCTTCCAATTGAGCTTGTGGGTTATTTTATGAGATTAGAATAGCATAGATCAGTGGCGGATCGTGAAATATTATTTTGGGGGGTTTAGCATTGATCTTCCTCACTGAGGAGTTTGCTCACTTTCTCTCACATTGTTTGTTTTTACAGGGAATGTGGGTCACTTTCTCATATAAGTGTAGCATTGATCAGTGGCAGATCGGGGAAATATAATTTTGGGTTTTTAGCATTGATCCTCCTCACTATGGAGTTGACTCACTTTTACCCATCTTGATCCTTTCCATTGAGCTGATGGGTAACTTTCTCTCATAAGAAAAGCATTGATCAGTGGTGGATCGTGTAATATTATTTTGGGGGTCTTAGCTTTGATTATCCTTACTGCGAACGTTGATCACTTTCTCGCCCATTGATCATTCCTATTGCACTGATGAGCCAGTTTCTCTTATAATAATAGCATTGATCAGTGACGTATTAGGGGGAATATTATTTTGGGGTTCATACCATTGATCCACCTCACTGTGAAGAATGACCACTTTCTCCCATATTGATCCTTCCCATTGAACTGGTGGGTCACTTTCTCATATAAGAATATCATTGATCAGTGGCGGATCGGAGAATATTATTTTGGAGATTTTATCATTGATCCTCCTCATTTTGGAGTTGAGTCACTTTCACCCACCTTGATCCTTTTTATACAGCAAGCGGGTCACTTTTCTCATAGTAATAGCATTGATCAGTGGCGGATTGGGGAATATTATTTTTGGGGTTTTAGCATTGATCCTCCTCACTGCGAAGATGGGCTACTTTCTCACATAAGAATAGCGTTTATCAGGGGCGGATTGGGGGATATTATTTTGGGGGTCTTAGCATTGATCCTACTCACTGCGAAGATGGGCTACTTTCTCACATAATAATAGCATAGATAAGTGGTGGATGAGGGAATATTTTTTGGTGTTTTAACATTGATCCTCCTCACTGTAGAGTTGGGTCACTTTTTCCCACCTTGATCCTTATCATCGAGAGGGCGGGTCCTCGACAAGACAAGTCGAGACAGGAATATATCGTACTTTCATTACGACATGAGGTTAATGACCTGGTGTCTTCTGTCCCTCCTTCAATGTCAAAAGTGTAGTTCCATTCCAATGGAGTTTTATTCCGTTGTACTTGTTGGCTCATTTTGATATTCTATGTTACGATAGGTTTTCCCCGGTGATGTTATCGCACATTAGGGTGATGTTACAACTAGATAGAGAGCATTGGCACAATCAGAGGACTCTCTCTCCAGATAGAAGCCTCACAGTGATTTATAATCATCAGCTAGGATCCTCTATTCCCCCACAATTGTCTATTAAAATTTGTTGTTTTGTACCTCCCGTCGACATGTGGGGGTGTATATATCCAACATACCAACATGGACCACTCTTGGTGAAGAAAAGGTAGTATAAAGGAGTAAGGTAGAGGGAAACTATTTAGGGAGAACTAGTGACGGTACAGTTCAGCAAAGATTCAAACCCCTGACCTCCCCCACCATTACTAAATGAGTTACACGCACCCTTTCTGGCTAAGCATCTATATATACATATATTAAAATAATGTGGTAGGGGTGATTAATAAAATGTTCCAGCATTTTAACTGTAGAGAGAACAAGTAACAGTTTATCCAGCAGGGATTCGATCCCAACCTTCCCCATCATAATTAAATGTTCTTAAGATTTAGATGGCGTGCCCACATATTCGAACCTTGATATTATCACTAGTGTCTGTGAGAACGATCATCCAATCAAACTTTCCTTCCCGTGGTTGAGTATGCCCCGCATTTGTGAGAATGAAAGAATAAAGCGAAATAAAAAAGTGTTTTATCGGTTAGAGCTCTTCGACCAGATTTTCCTTTTGATATAATTAGACCAGGTAGAAGTGTTCCCACATTTCTTTGGAGTGAGAGTGGAAAACTATTTAGGAAAATCAATCTCAGTTCACCAGAACGTGAATAAAACGCCGATCACCCTGTGTTTGACAGTTTAGTATAATATGATAGTGGCACCTTAGACCATGCAAACATCGATGCAGGTAATTTAAAAAAATATATAAAATGCATTCTCAGTCATTTTAATTTACTAGTCGAACAAATTAAACTATGCTTAAAAAGGGGCCCAATTTTAGAAACGCATGAGAAATGTTCAGATATAAAATATATTGATTAATCAAATGGCCTGTATTATTTATCATATAAATAAATTAAAATTGATCTTTGTGTGTTTTTGGTTTCCTGTTTTTCTGTGTACACACTAGAACTTTTAAACCTAATACCTCTAAAGCGGAAACATGGCTTACATATTTTTGGGAGGCCGGGGGAGGGGGGGGTAAACTGCGGGTGTTTAACCCTGACATTTAATTTTTATCGCTTAAGAAACATCAGTTGACCCTGACTTGGTTTGAATCCATGAGCATTGAGTCCTGAAGCGAGCATTTTACTCCAAGATTATCGAGGTCGACAGTTTTATTGGTTCATTAAAATATTTGCTAGAAAACTTATTTTTGCCAAGCTCGAACTAAAGACACCGAAAATCACTATTACACATGCAATTATGGCCAAATGCTTTGGAGTGAATTATCTGAGATTCGTTTCATTTTTAAAACTCCTTATATATTTTTTCCAGTATATTAATTTTGTTATCATTGAAAATTTGCTTTAGTTGTGATGTAAATAGATAGTAAAATATATTTAATTTTCCATGATTTTTAATGATAAAACTCAAGAGATTTGTCAACCCCCAAAATAATATTTTCCGATCCTCCACTGACTCACTTTGAGAAGTCTTAATATTATCCGTATGGGAGAAAGTTACCCACCTTAATAGTAAGAAGAGCCCAAGATAAAACTTGATAGAATTAATGTCAACCACCCAAAATAATAGTTCCTGATCCGCCACTGATCAATGCTATTCTTATGGGAGAAAGTGAGCCACCTTCCTGGTGAAGATGAACAATGTGAGAGAAAGTGACCAAACTCCGCCGTGTGGAGGATCAATGATAAAACTCGAGAGAATTGTCAACCCCAAAAATAATATTTCCCGATCCGCCACCGACTCACTTTGACAATTCTTAGTATGATTCTCATGGGAGAAAATAACCCACCTCAATAGTAAAGAGGGTGCATAATAAAACTTGAAAGAAATGTCAAATACCCAAAATAATATTTCCTCAGCCGCCACTGATCAATGCTATTCTTATGCGAGAAAAATACACACTTCCCCAGTTAAGAGAAACAAGGTGGGAGAAGGTGGGAGAAAGTGACCCAAACTTGCAATGTGGAGGATAAACGCTATTCTTATGGGAGAAAGTGATCCACCTCATTCAACGAGGTGGATCAATGTTAACCTTATGGGAGAAAGTGATCCACCTCATTCAAGAAGGTGGATCAATGTTAACCTTATGGGAGAAGGTGATCCGCCTCATTCAAAGATGTTAATTTTATGGGAGAAAGTGATCCCCCTCTATTCAACGAGGTGGATAAATGTTAACCTTATGGGAGAAAGTGATCCACCTCATTCAAGGAGGTGGATCAATGTTAACCTTATGGGAAAAGGTGAGCCAGAACTATCATTTCAACCACTACTTACTTCTAGGACTCTGTACCCACTTTCCTTTCCCTGTACTCTTCTAACGAATATCCGTGCCTGGGGATACTCATTTGTGTAAATAGGTCCGTGGTGGTGGTTTTCTAAACACATGTGGGATCAAACATGTGTACAACTGGATAACCGTAATAATAACAGTAAACTGGATAACAGTAAAAAAATTAGCTAGCAAATAAAATATCAAATTTTTATCTCAAAGTAAAACAAAGGTGACGAAATTATTTATATTATTTTATCGGCACCCATACGATTCGTAGAAAAAAAAGGTGCACCATCAACGTCATCAACTGTCTCCAACTTGTGGCTGGGTCAGTTTAGTAAAATGCCTTCAGCTTCCTCTATTCTTACAACACTCTTCCTCCTTTAATTTCTCCCATTCTTCTCCTCTCACTTGAACACTTTCTGTTATCTGTTCCTCCCATCTCTTTCTTGGTCTCTCTTGCGGTTGTTTTCCTACATACTTCATATCCAACACTTTCTTCGGCATCCTCTCCCTGTCCATCCTCATTTCATTCCCATACCATCTCAGTCTTGCTTCCTTTACTCTCACATGCACTCCCTGAAAAGGATATAATTTAATAATTACATTTTGAGTACCTTCTCGTGACGTGGATAGCAGTAGGATGATCGGTGACATACTGTGCCACTACTAACGAACCAGACCAGGCAAGTAACACGGTGGCTGCAAGGGATTTAATGTCATATCGAGGTCCTTCTCGTGACGTAGCCAACATTAGGTTGACCCGCTTCGGTTGCCGCATGATCTAACGCACTACTCTTGCAGTATACTAGACTGGTGATGACGGGGAGATCTAGGTTCGAATCTTGGTCGGGTGTACTGAGGGTGTTTTTCCAAAATTGTTTACCCACCCTCTCTCCACGCAAATGCGAATACACTTCCTTTAATTCTAACCTTACTAATCCCTAAAACTATTAACTTAGTTATGACATACTCTTATAATCAGAACGGGTAGTAAGACGCGGTGCTAAAAAATAAAAAGTTGATCGTTGGCATACTGTGCCATTAACAGAACAGAGCAAAGCAGGTAAGTAGAGCGGCGGTTGCAAGAGTTTTAATGTGATATTAAGGTCCTTCTCGTGACGTGGCTAACAGTAGGATGATCGGTGGCATACTGTGCCATTACTAACAGAACAGAGCCGGCACGTAACGCGGCGGTTGCTCACGCTGCAGGGATCCGGATGTCGTGTCCCTGCTGTGCACCGGGTCTTGTTTTATTTTGCTTTATTTCTTCTCGATCCAGTTGAGGCGCCAGACTTTGCGGTGGTAAGAACTAAAGGGTATTCCTTAGACTTTCTTCTAAATAAAAAAATATAAAAAAATCTAACATTAATATTTTCTATAAATATAACTACAAATTTTCCTATCATTGAACCATGTGTTACGATTATTTATAATAAAAAAAATTCAAAACTCTTTTAAACTATTATGTTAGAATCCGTTGGGTACCAGAATAGGTATTAACGGGGTTTTTTATGCACCGGGTCTTTCTACCTATTAAGGTTATATGCCTATGTACTAATTACTCTAATGGGTTAGGGATTAGGAAGGTTTAATTTAGAGGAAGTGCATTCGCATTTGCGCTGAGAGAGAAAAGGAAAACCACCCTCAGTGCACCCAACCGGGAACAAACCCCAATCTCCGTGGCTTCGATTAATGCTATTAATCTACGGGTTGGGATGAGTAGTGGTAGCATCCACATTAGCGTGAATATAGAGTAAAAAAACTCGCAGTAAAGCACGTATGCAGAAAACCACCTTCAGTTAATTCGATAGTGATTTTACGCTGATCAAGTAAATGCGAGTCCAGAACCTTAGACTCCTAGTCCAACACTGTGAGGAAATTAAGTTGGCTCATGTCATTGTGTTGATTAAATACTTATTTTTAAATATAATTTTATATAATATCACAACTTTAAAAACAAACACTGGTTTTTATTTAGTAAGCTATTTACATTTGTTGACGTAGAAGTTTATTTGTGAATTGATGCATATAATTAATTATGTGAACCAAAACACAGCCCCTATGGTTATTTAATACACTTTAATCTACAGTTTATTTTTACCAAATTACTCTGCAAACCAAACTTTTGTCCGGTTAATTTGATGTGAATGGCAGCCAGGTGAATGTCTGGAGGCCACGTGATGCGTAGGACGGTACTTGTGAGTGTCAAACGTAATGCAAATTAACCACTTGAATTTGACAGCGTGAGTTAACAAAATGAACACCTGTTGGGCATGTTACATGCGTATGAAATTCATAAGTGGATAAAACAATGCAGCAATAAAAATAGTTTATTAATATTCACTGACATATATTCCACTTCCTCTTTCAAAGCCTGATCATACAAAATGAGAAATACATTTTAATGATTAAGATTCAGCTTAATTTTATCATGACTATATTATTTTCGCTTTGAATTGTTGTGTATATTTTATGGACAGCTTCTTTCCTACCCTCCTTTTAGTTTTACATTTCCTTCTTTTGGGATATTTCACTGAAAAATACGCTGGTGTTAGCACATTTATATAAAATTATGTTTTCAACATTTTATGGAAACGCAAGAAATTACACCTGCAAACCACCACCCCGCCCCCTGCAGCCCCATTTCGGTCAAATGGGAATACTTAGGTTGTCATCTTAAATACATTATGTTCAAGCCCCCTGCAAACCCCCTTTGGTCAAATGGGTATACTTAGGTTGTCATCTAAAATACAATGTGTCAAAGCCCCATGCAACCCCACTTTGGTCAACTGGGAAAAAAACTTAGGTTAGCACCTTAAATACAATGTGTCCAAGCCCCCTGCAACCCCACTTTGGTCAAATGGGAAAAAAACTTAGGTTAGCACCTTAAATACAATGTGTCAGAGCCCCCTGCAACCCCACTTTGGTCAAATGGGAAAACATAGGTTGGCATATTAAATGCAATGTGTCCAAACCCCCTGCAACCCCACTTTGATCAAATTAGAAACTTATGCTGTAATCTTATATACAATGTGTCCAACAGTGTTTATTATTAAGGCATAACTTTATTTTATATTTAACCGTTTATCATTTGAAAGTTACGGTGTTAATATCTGAACTAGATGGATGTATGTTTATTAATATATGATTCCGGCTTCTAGATTTAAAATTTATAAACGGTGATATAGTATTTGAAGTAAATGCTTTATGTACACACAATTGGTTTGGTAGAGCTTCAGAAATAGCTGTCAGAAGTAATTGTTGTTTTATAAAATCGTGGCTTACCCATCGAATACTTATAAAATTTGAAATTTTTGGTTATAAATTTACATTTTACTAGCCTACACAAATTAACATTGTATTAATGCATTTAATTTGTGAGTGTGACATATAAAACTTAAAACATTAAGGTGGTGGCCTCGGCCAGCAAGAAATTATCAGTCGCTCCCAATCCACACGACTTAAAATATAATAGTGTGTGCTTTTTTTGGAACTACTACTCTATTCTGTTTGGCCTATACTCCCTTTCGCCATCCAACTACAACCACTCTTTGTCATGTCAGTAAGAAAGAGGGAAAATAAAATTACGAAACTTCTCATCTCAAGACCAAGAGAAAAACTTTCCGCTATTTCTCAAATATCTTAACATTTTCTGTTGTGAACCTATTTTTTTTAAAAAATACTGGATTTGTTAGAGAGAGGATAAGTCTAGAACCTTTTTCATTAATCCTAGTCTATAACTACGCAAATATACTTAAGAAGTCGTCAAAAATCGACTTCATTTTCGCGTGACGCATGGTTGAAATAACGCATTGTATAATTAAATATTGCGTTATAGCAGAACGTCTGCACGGCAATTTATTTCTTACCTGGGTGACCTCCTTAATACAAAGCCATTTTAATTTATGTGTAAATACTACGTTTTACAAACCTTTGTGCTATGAATTATCTAAAGTGTGTAAACATTTCTGTTATCACAGAGATGAAAATAACAATCTTTACCTAGCAAACAACTCTTCCGCTAGGTTTTCGAACCAGTCCATCAGAAGGTGCACAGAGATTTCTTCGCTCCATTCTATTATTTAAAAGAAAGAGAGATAGAGAGGGAAAAAAGAAGCTAGCAGGAGAGAAATTCACGTGTAGGAAGTGTCATCCATGATGAGGGGCGTGACAGTTTAATGGCGAAGAAACTGCGTCCCCCCCCCTCCCCCACTATCCATCCACCGTTACC